>VCMS01000046.1:19608-276131 GCA_022539475.1 Gracilaria domingensis
ACGGGAGTCTGTTATGCCCCGCCTGAGCCAGAGAACTCGATTTCAACACACAGGATGTTGCCACAGAGCAGTACTAGTGGATCGGTGGAGACCTTGAGTGATGATGCGATACAAACCTGCGAATACTGGCTAAGGAGTTTTTGACAGACCTCGAAACCATATGCACCCACGATAGCCTCTATAGCTTACGGGTTGATCAGATGAGGAACTGGATAGAGTTTTCGGAGATACGGATGGATACCGTATCTAGCTCTGACTCCGGTGAGTTGCCTGCTCGATTTCAGAAGTTTTCGGAGTTGCTATGGAAACCGATACAGGATATGCGTCATGCGGCAGGGTTCCATGTCGGCATTCACGCGAAACCTGATATTGAACTGACGAAAACCCCTAAAACTTCCGGTAATGCCGAACCTTCTTCGACCAAGTCTGCCCCACCCCCACCTCGTCGAGAGTATATGAACCTCGTGAGCTCCGATAGCGACGAGTTCGAGAAGCCGGTGAATCTTGCGGAGCATGAATCTCGGGTTGCCGGTTACAACATCCAAAAGACTGGTATTGAGCCGCCCATGAAGGGGATATCCAGTCTCCTTCGAATGAATATGGACAAGGTGTGGAAGGGGATGAGAAAGTCACACTTTGTAGCGTACAACTGTGACATGAAGGACCTGAGGCACACACACGAAACGTTTGTGAATCAGAGTGAGATTTTATGGGTGAGGCACAGCTTGTCCTAACAGACCCTCCCTTTAACACTCGAAGGAAGAGGAACAAACGGAATAGTGGTCACGATGTCTTCAGTGAGGAAGACATGATCCGTACGGCTGACTTAATAAGTTCCGCGCTTCGGTCAGGTGGGCACTTCATTATATTCTGTGCCATGGCACAGTTTCATGTGTGGCACAGGATACTTTCGGAAACGGCGAGTACGAAAGATGAAGCTGGAAGCGAAGGTAAACCAGAACTCATGCCTTCGTTTAAAGTGGATGCGAATCCACTGGTGTTCATCCGGGATCGCAGTAATGTTGGAGGGAATCCACGGAAGTTTGGGATACAGCCCGTAACGGAGTACGCCGTTCATGGGGTGAAGCGTGGATTGCGACCATCGGAGGAAGCCAGTCTTACTCCATTTGAGGAGAACAATTTCATTCCTTCCACTTTCCCGGCTAACAGGAATGTAATTGACCGGGTGCCCAAACCGAGAGCGGGGGAGTGGTTGACATGGAAGGTACATGAGCCAGGTAGTTCAGTACCAGGTGGGCAGTACATAAGACCGGAGCAGAAGTCGAGGGAGTTGATGAAGGAGTTGATATGTCGCTTCACAAGACCGGGTGATCTTGTCATGGACATGTTCGCGGGAACTTTTTCTACGGGTATGGCGTGCCTATCGCTGACAAAGCATAGGAAGTTCTTGGGGTGCGAGAAGAATAGGCCATGTTTCAGCCATGCGAAGCACCATCTAACGACTCTTATGGCCGAAGTTATTCGCGGGGGGAAGAATGACATCCTGGTTGAACAGGAGGTGGTGGATGCGGCTTCAACGACCTATGAACGGGTTCCACATCGGGACCGAGGTCGGCTTGAATGGGAGGCTCCATTTGGTTACCCCCAGTACCAAGTGATGCCTGGACATATTACTCAGTTCCTAGGAAGATACTGGAAGGACTGGACTTTGTCGAGAAGTGTGGACAGCGTACTGTAGATCTTTGGGAGGGAAGTACCGAGGAGCTCTGAATCTTATGGATATGCATATGCTGTTGACTGTTGAAGCCAATCGCTATCGCTTACATATAGCATCTTCTAAGATTCGACATCCCCGTGCTGGTATGGGGGTGTTCACGGAACATAAGATATTGGCTGGGGAAACTATCTGTCATTTCTATGGAACTTTGGTATACACGGATCTGACGAACCGGAAGGAAAGACACTTAACGTATGGAAGTGGCTGTCTCGGAGCAACTCCAGTGCGGTACAAGTTGTTTTCTATGATGGTCACTGTGACTGGTACGGAGTTTCTGCACCTGAGGAACAGACCAGGACAGGCTCAGGATAGAAAGGAGAGCGAAGTCTACATTGTCCCGGCGCCTTTTTGTATCGGGGGCTACATTAACGACGCCGGATATCATGCCGGGGATCCCGATTTATCGGAGCCCCGGTCAAACAGGACTCGAAGTGCCAATGTGCAGGTGGTGGAAGCGAAGTCCGTGATACAGTTCAAGTCAGACCTTTCTAACTATGCTCTACTTCGTTGTAGAGCAGTAAGAGATATTGAGAGGGGCGAAGAGTTGTATTTCAACTACGGAGAGCAGTACGCCTGGGACTGGGCTCTGACATTGGAGCAATAGATGAGTTCAGTACCGAATAGAAAGTAAATATGCTTGTGAGTGTTGCAGCTGCCTGCAATACGCGTTGTTGTACATGTACACTGGAGCTCTTCATCTGTAACGGCGATATTTGCGACCCATTGGGCACCTCAAATTCCTAAAAAGCAGGAACTGCGGAGTCTCCCGGAATATCTGAACCATGCACCCCCCCCCCACCCCCTCCCCCCCTCCCCAACAATTTCGTTTCATTACCCTGTTTATCTCCACAACATGGGTATAACGCCGAGAAAGCGAAATAGTACGCAGCGGAACAAGAGTGGACAGAAGAAGAGAAGAGCATCGGATGATACGAATCAGGCTACAAGCACCGCACTTCCTAAACGGAAGTCGTCCTCGACGAAGGAGAGAGTCAGTGGGCGTCCTTCTACAGGACTCTCTCGCCCATCTCGCAGCGGAGCGTCTTCCGGGATTGCGTCAAGAATTCGTGGATCAGCGAACGATGTCGTGCCGTCAACTGCCGATAATGCAAATCGTGCATCTGTCTCTGCTCCTCAAGAAGATGAGGTAACTCGGCCCAGCGGGTCAGGACAGGAGGGCATGACAACTGGAACCGAAGAGGTTCGTATGACACCAAAACCTTCATGTCCCCGGCCGATATCGAAGACCGGAGCTACTGGGGCGCGGGTTACGCCGCCCAGTGGATCTGGACAACAAGGGACAATGACGAGAAGTCGTGAGAGCCCTAGTATATTAAGATCGTCACGTCCATCCCTGTCTTCTAGAACTGGGGCCGCTATGAATCGTATCATGCCTCGCAATGGGTCCGGACAAGGGAGAAAGACAATAAGAAATCGAGAGACAACTGATAGACGAGTTACTTTTCGACCTTCCCCTCTTTCCAGAACGGGGGCCGTTGCAGCTCGTACGAGGCCCAATTCATCTGATATACCATGCCATGGAGGAGGACAGACACGGGAGTTGGAGCTCGGAGCCGTGCCAAGGGTGGACACAGAACGCCTGCAGCCTCTCGTGTCTAAGGCTATGGCACATGAGGATAGTTCCGATAACGAAATAACACCGAATCCTGCGGCATTACCGGGGCCTGTCGCCGAAGAAGCTAGGGAAATAACGGAAGATATCCAAACTGGTGTGAATTCAAGCTCTATGAACAGACCTGATCTTTTAAATGAACTGAATTGCTTGAAAGAAAAGGTTAAGACGCTACAAGAGGACTTGATGGTTCGGGGAATTCTAGTGAAGGTCGCCCAAGAGCAGAGTACGGCTTTGAAAAAGAGGCTTGAAGAGAAGGATCTAGTCATTGAAGGGCTAAGAGGGGCACTGAAACAGGAGGGAGATAGGAGTACACGTGCTGGTGAACCTGGGCAGACAGGTCGAAAGAAGCATAAAATTGAGGTGTGCGACGAGTTTCGAGGGGTTGCTCGAGCAGTGTATCACAACATGCTGACGTGGGCAAGGAGAGAAACAAGTGAGCTATGGCTCGAAGGTGAGTCGCTCACCCGAAATTGGGGTAACCGTGCCGAGAAGGTGGAAGACGCAACTGAGAGTGGGGAAGGGCTTATTGAGCCGGAGGAAGGTGGTTCATACATGGTTCCTAAAAACCCGTGGAGCTCTTGGGCAGTTTTGGCATGTTCACACCGTCGGTAGAGGGGGGGCCAGATGCTTTGCTGAAGAAAATGGTTGAAAGCGAGTTGAAGGAGTTGAGCTGGAAGGTATTAGAAAAGCATCTCTTACCGACAGGTGTATACTGGAACTTTGTGCAGATATGTGCCTTAGGCAGAGAATGCGGCAGACCATGAGTGACGTCGTGGGCGTTCGTAAGAGAAATACGAGGGATAAACTATTTCTGCTCCTGGGGTACGATCTGATTTGGAGAAGAACAAAGCTGGTAGAAGAGAATGCTGACGAACTCACAATGCAGTTGAAGGAAGCGCAGGAGAACATACTGCGTCTTGACGAAAATGGTGTACCGAACACTTCATGGTGGAGAAAAGCCCCATTTGTTCGTCTAAAGTACTCCAATGCGGACAATGTCGAGGATATGCCGACGGAAGATCAAGACTTGTTCTTCCGAAACCGTGTCGGGGTACAAGTGCTGAAGGAGTTTATTGGGTATGATGTGGAAGACAAGGATACGGGCACCTTTTTAGATGGCACAATACTGTTGCTCGCACGTTTGGACGCTTGGGTGTTGACGGTTGTGAGCCTTCTAAGTACGGATGTGTCAAGGGGTGGCCAGAGACAGAAACTGTTTACAAAGAAGTTTGCCCAACTGCTACCTCTGTGTTTAAAGAATGTTCTGGGGGATGTTAGGCAACGTGTCTTGAGGACCAATTCCAGCGAGTTTCATAATTTTGGAACGACAACGGAAGATTGGACTAAGGTTCTTGGTAATGACATGAGAGAGGCTACATTTGGATATCGAATGCCGTCGAACGGAAGACTTTACCTCACTGTGAAAGAACAATTTTTTATTGACAGTGTGAGCCGAAGATTGGGGTCTATTAGCGATTGCTTCGTTGGTGAATGCGAGGAAGGGGATATGGAGTTCAAGGAAATGGTCATGAACGATTTCGGAAGTAACACAGGATCACAAGAAAAGGCACCACAAGGTGAACATGTAGAGGATGGAGCCCTTAATGTTTAAGGCTGTACAAGATCAACGTGCTCAGTTGGTCCTTCATCTGAATCATGATAGAATCGATTGATGTAGAATTGGTGTTGAAACCATTGAAGTGGAGGACAAAAAGGTGGAGCAGGGTAGTTTGATCGAACAACATGGACAGTTCCCTGTAGTGCAGAAGCCGGAACCATCCCGTACCAAGGAGTTAACTCTACGATAGTCTCCGCTTTGGAATGACGAGGGAACGGAAGAGTGTGGTTCTTTTCATCGTTTGTAGCCCACCGTAAAGATATGCATTTCAATATGTGGTCGATGTTTGTTGCGGGGGGTAAAACCTCGAAATACCGGACGAATGCCACCTCTGGTGGCAAGTGCAGAATCAAGGAGAGATATTCGAATCAGAGCGACTACCTGGGCAACCCAAGTCTCTGAATCTTCTCCGCTTACCAATACAGTGGAAAACTTTGGCTTTCTACTGGGACCAAATGCTGGAGAAGCGAAGACACGTTGGATGATGGGGTATTTGGGTCGTCCCAGCTTAAGTGCCTTAGAAAACGAATCGAAGTGTTCAAGAGTCGGAACGAAACCGCCTTTCACGAGGGCCGAATTCACCAGAGTTATCCTTGTCTTTTCTGGGAAGTATGTAATAGAGTGCTCATCCAGTGTTTCTTTCACGAGACTGAGGAAAGGAGGAAGGGCCTGTTCACCAATTTGGTCAAGAATCGACCTTGTGTCCGTACTTGAGAACATCTCTCTAACAGCAGTCCATGTTTTTGAACTGGACATACTTGAAACAAATTGTTGAAGAGCTCGTAAAGTGAAAGAACGCCCTCTCATTGCAAACCGAGGAAGCTGTGTGGAAGTTCCTGGTAAACCTGGATTACGCTGGTAAGGAGTATTGCCATTCCATTGCTTTCTAACATGTCCGTGCTCAATGGAGCGAATAGTCTCCTCCACAGCCGTTGCTGTTCTTCTGGACGTCTTTTTGTAGTGTCTCTTAAATAGCAGGTGTGCATGTTCGTATATGCCTGCGTCGTAGTACTTGATACTTCCCAGACGGCGAATATCGTCCACGAGATGATCGAGAAGATGAAACTTCAGAGTTCCCAGTCTGGAGGGATGAAAATCCGCCAGAGTCTTTGTTGCGGAACGCTTGAAGGCTTCAATCTCCGAACTAAGACACAGGAGAGAGCTTTCAGTCCAATACGGGTCACGATTGTATCTGAATAAGGTCGAGAGCAAGTCCGAGTACTGAGAGAAAACGGTTGTGATTGGGGCAACGTCCTGTTCTTCACAGCATATGTCAAAGAATGCTCCTATGAAGGGAAAGACCATGTCAAGTGCTTTGTAGTTTTTGGCCTCCAGCATTCCACGGAGACCGTCTTTCGTGAAGATACCATTCAAAGATTTGCCTTTCTCCTGCGTGGAGAAATCGATATGTAAACCTTTGGCAGGAGAATCGCGTTCTATGGCAGCTAGAATTGCGTTTGCATGGTTGAGGAGTTGGGTGCGTATCGTTCGAAATGAACGCGATGCAGATGTTCCTAATGTGGTGCACAGGGTGTCTGACTGCAGTCTCTCGATTGTGGCCGTTTTCATCAACTTTGAGATGCCGAGATGCAAGTTGTGTAATGGTTCGAATGAGAACAGACTGTATGGAGACAATCCCGGGATCATTCCAAGGCTTACGGAAGTTTCGAGGAACGAAGGAATGAGAGATATGGAATTTGAACGGATCAGAGTATCCGCTTGAGATCTCCTCTCCCTCGCACGACGTGGACGTCTTTCCGCCTCGTCTTTTTGTGCATGTTGCAAGATAGCTGTGTATGTCTTTCGGATGCTTTTCGTGTGCTTTTGAGAACGTCCGTTGAATGAGGTGGTAATAGGACTGCATAAAGATGAGCGAGGGGCTTTGCATCTATGACACGGGCTTTCCGTTTTGGTGCCATGAAGAATAGACAGAATGTCCTTAGCCTCAGGAATATCCGCACAATAACTTGCAAGCAGAGGATGGCACACTCGACTTAGTTTGTCTTCGCCGATGAACTGAAAACCTTTCTGCGTGAGATTTAGAATGGGCTCCAGGACTTGACGAAGAGATTCTTGAAGGATTTGCATCCTGGACTCGCGTAGAGACTTGCCAGAAACAAATGGCATTGCGTCTGCTTCAGATGCGGAAACCTCGATCAGTGTGGTAGGGAAGTATGCCACTACTGTGAGGTCATCACGGATACACTTACGGCGAAGCTCGTCGGAGAAGTTGAGAAATATGAGGTGAAGAGGATAGGCGGTAACCGATGTTTGCTTTAGAGTTGTTGAAGACTTATCGGTGTATACCTGCAGAAGACCTACGAAAGATTTACTGTAACTTATTTCTTGAGAGTACCACACTATTCTACTATCCAAAGAGCCCATGACCATTTCCTTAAGTTTTGAGGTGGCGTCTCTTGCGAGAGAGCCGGACATGGGGTGAGATATTTTCGTGGAGTGGGTCTGAGGTATAGGGTGGAAGAATGCGTTTTCGTTGTTAGCCAACTGGAGCTGTTTCACAAGTGTCTGAACGGGGTCTCTCGTGTAGAGGGTGGCGCTGAACTTACATCCTTCTGGCGAGACAGTTCTGCGATTGAAACCGTCCTTTGAGGCGTATCGTTCGAAAATGGCGTTCTTCAGTTCTGTACAGCGCTTGGAACTTGTTATGGTCTCGTTGAATCGCTTTTGCGAGAATCGCGGGTCCCGAAGTAGCCCAATTAGCTCGTCCGCCTCACCATGGCCAAGGTTGGAAGCTACTGAAGCCAGACAAACCGTGAGATAATCCATATGCAAATCACCAAGGGCCTCCTCAGAAGGCACTGGGCGGGAACTGCTTCCGTGTTCTCGCTCTAATGACGCGGGACCCGGGGAAGGAGAAACACAATGCGAAGTGTCCGGAATAGGAGGGGCGCACGGAGTGGGGTCGACGATGTCCTCGGACACTGGAGGCTCGGGAAGGCGACAAGGGGCAGTGACCGTTTCGGAAGATGCGGGCGCGGGCGCGGAAAGCTTGAGACGCTTGCTCCTCCGAATGGACCGGCTATTGTCGTCTTCCAGCGCTGCTTTCAGACGAAACGGGCAATGGTTGACATGCTGTTGAAGAGATAAGACTCCTCGGCGAGTAACGAAGGGGCTCCCACGCTTCTTATGTGTACAGTAGTAGACCATGGGAAGAAGAAATGAACGAGAAACGACGACAAAGACTGCAAGGGAAGGGCGTCCGAAGGGAGAAGGAGGTCGAGCGACAGTCAATATCGACGTGTTGCTCAGAACGGAGAATATATTTTCAGTTTAAATCACGTGCTTTCGTTCAAAAAGGAACGTAGGTACACGTCGACCTCAACACAAGGGTGTACTTCTCGTATTATCTACCACTGGTTATAAACCTGTGGTTTCCCAACGTTGTACGCTGTACACTTGTCCAATCTCGCACAGAAAAATAAATCTCTTCCCTCCGCCGCCGCCCCCGCCCGTCCGACGTCCGATCTTTTGTTACCGTCGTGATCCGTGCCATCCTCGCGTTCTACTCCGCTCCGTCGTACGTTTTTCCTCCCTCGCACTCGCTACGAAGTGCGAGGGCGGAAAAAAGTACGACGGATTACGAAGTAGCGTGCTGAGAATGGATTCCATTAAGCGGACATGAAGCGTACCTCATTCTCTTTCTCCGCCCTCGTCGGACGCCTCCATAAAGCGAACAGCATCCGTATCTCACGGATGTATTCCGTGCAGTCTTTCCGTGCAGTGTTTTCGTACGTGCTTCCATTTCCTTCTACGTATCTTTGTTCTAAACTAACCAATCCTCACCACGTCTCTTCGCGCTCTGCGACATGTAAACGGCAGGAAAAAGGCTTTGGGTTACTTTTGCGAGTTACTAGGTCCCTCGACTTTTCTAGCGCAACGTTTCTGTTTTGCTCTTATCAATGGTACGTTCTATCGCATTTCAACTGTATCCAACGGAGCATTGACTAACTTATGGATACTTTCTGCTTGCGTATACAGGAAAACGACCAATTTCATTTCGTTGAGAGGCTCTCAAGATCGATCTCTGGCTGTTCGGGATAGGCGATTCTGGTACTTGGTTGGGACATAGGCTGCTCTTTCGTTTATCGCATCTTGAGGTATGTTTGCTGCATGGGCATTCTTAGTGTCCTTGGTTGTGAGTTCTCGCTTCGACACCTTTCGCGCTTTACGATGATGGTGGGCTGGTAATCTAACCGATCCCTTTCCTTCTTCTTTTTCATTTTGCGAGTTACTAGGTCCCTCGACTTTTCTAGCGCAACATTTCTGTTTTGCTTTATCAATGGTACGTTCCATCGCATTTCAAATGTATCCAACGGATCATTGACTAACTTATGGATACTTTCTGCTTGCGTATACAGGTAAATGACTTTTGATGCGGACGTAGCTCACGAGTTGCAGGTGCAGGTTCCTCAAGTAGGGAACCATGCATCTGGGCATGGTTCCCTACATGAGGAACGGAGAGGATGAGGCGCTTCGCGCCTCATCCTCTCGGAGTGCGTATTTGTTCTACCGATACAGCCGATGGTGGACGTGCAGTCTGCGGCATCTGCCGCAGATTGCGCCTACACCCGCTCCATCATGGGGATATGGTACATGTAATATAGCGAAGTAGTGGTTAGCAAAAGCGGTCGATAGAAGAATAGATACGAATAAAACGGTATGATTTCATAATGGGCATCATCTGTAGTAGCACTAGTATTCCATGCGTTGCAGGGTATCATTCCGCAGAAGGTATCGTGTAATGTGCACCTTAATGGAAACTGAACCTAGACTTCGCGAAATACAGTTCAGGTAGCCCTCGACTAAAGAACTAGCACGAGTGGAAAACCCACCAGTATTTACTGCACAGCGATTCTGGACGACCCAAGCAATTATCTGCAAATTTTGAAATAATTGATCTCGATATTTTTTCAAAAACTTTACTGGACGACCCTTGCCAATTTCTGGACGACCCTCGCCAAAAACTAGCATCTGCAAGAGACAGACGTATCGGTTACGATATAAGAGGTGATCTCCCGGTCACCTCCTCCTTCAGTAAAGGGTAACCGAGTCCGGCTCTGGACTAAGTTCGCCTGGGCGAAGTGTACAACTCCCTCAGGAGGGTCACCGCGTACGGTACGGATTGGATTCATCCCTCGGGATCACTCAGGCAATACTGACCATTGTGGCCTTGCCTTCGGGCTTAATTATTCCGTGTCTTCGGACTTTCTGTTTCGTTTACTGTGCACTTGAACTGCTTTCACCACAATTGGTAGCGTTTCTGTTTCTGTATAGAGTTGTGCCGCGTGGGCTTAATACACATCGTCGTCTCCCGGCGCCGGGTCTGTTCCCGCTTGCCGCACGTCCCGCCGAGGGATTCCTCTCCTTTCCTCCCTTGGTTTTCCCTTCATTTTCCACTTTTGTCTAGGGCTTACACCGCTCTACGGTACCTTTCCTTCCGACCATTCCGTCACTTCTCGCCGAATTCTTGGATCAGGCCCGTTCACCCGTCAACCTCCGTAGGTATATCCCGTACCACGAGCGGTCTTACACCGGCACTATCCGTGTTCGGAGGGCTCACCACTGAGTTCACCTCGTCTAGAGACGAAAGAGAGATCTAAAGAGGGCAAGGACACCAACGCCTTGATAGACGATCCCATCGCTGGGGTTTTGCACTACAGTAAGTAACAGAAAACAAATAAAACACTCTAGAGAGTCCACTGTTCCACAGTACCTCCCCAAAAACCAATTGATCACTAATCGTGAGACTTCTCGACAAGAACGAGAACGAAAGAAAGAATTCAACCCGTTCTAAGTCGGGAGACCACTTGTAGTCTGAAGACACGGAATAAATAAGCCCCGAAGGCAAGGCCACAATGGTCAGTATTCTCTGAGTGATCCCGAGGGATGAATTCAATCCGTACCGTACGCGGTGACCCTCCTGAGGGAGTTGAACACTTCGCGCAGGCGAACTTAGTCCAGAGCCGGACTCGGTTACCCTTTACTGAAGGAGGAGGTGACCTGGAGATCACCTCTTATATCGTAACCGATAAATTAGTTAAACTAAATTAAATAATCTAATGCACACCTAAGCAGGTCCATACACGTGGTGCACGTGACAACCCGCGGCAGTGGCCAGTAAAATATCCAACAATCATAACAAGACATGTGTGAACACACCCATTCCTACACACGCGTACACGCGACCAATACGCATCTGCGCCACGTCATGGCCGACCCCTCAGGGTGCCATACCTCAATACTGCCGAAAAGTAACCCATCCGTGGGCCAATACTCATACCTTCCAAGTACCCGGAATCATCCTTACCAGGGGTTTATGAAATCATTTTCCGTATACCAGGCAAGCACGTTTTGCTCTACCAAAAGATTTAAATGTCGAGTTTATGTTTGCTGTTTGTAATGTGAATAACGTTTTACTGAAAAATGGAGAAACAATATTTACCTGAAAATATTTCTTATCAGTTAAAGAGAAGTTCTTGTTATTATTTACAAAAGAGGAAATTTTCAGAGCTTGATTGGGTTCACTTTAATATCTGTGTGGTCTACATAATAATGTTGACAATGAAATTTAGCTATCGATCAAAATCGTATGCAAATGATTGTTCAGCCAAAACAGAGCAGAGCTCAATTTTATGTCATAACAACATTTGTGATTGTCTAAGACGACGTTTGAACTGCGCTCCATGAGAAACAGCCTACCGCTTAATACGTTTAATTACTTATAGTAAGCTAGTGGAGATTCAAACTTTCTGTGTGAAGATAGTAAGTGTTTGACAAAAATGTTTTCAGAAACTTGCAAACTTGCTTTACTTTTAAACGAGATTTTTCAATGTATTTTTTTTCTATTCTTGTTTTGTGTCTATTAGTATCAAGGTTTGTCACAATATAGAATCATTTGAGCCTGAAGTAGACAAAGATGATTTGGATTTTTTAGTCCTGAACATTATTTCCCGCAAGGTCTTGATACTCCTCGTAGAAAACCTATATAACTTAGTATTTCACCATGCAA
The DNA here is from genome assembly GCA_022539475.1 of Gracilaria domingensis. NCBI lineage: Eukaryota > Rhodophyta > Florideophyceae > Gracilariales > Gracilariaceae > Gracilaria > Gracilaria domingensis. Next base: position 31,631 of record VCMS01000046.1, read on the forward strand.
CAACAATGTTGCAACACAACTGCGATGAAGGTCTGCAAGGATTTTTTTTGTCAAAACACGATTTTCCCGCACCTTCCAGCGAAAGAGCTAGCCCCTCCATCATCGCCGCCATTCCCTCCTTTCGGCTTCTCACACTGCCATGCTTATCTTCAACGCTTCGGAAGAATGGCCTACCAATGGAGAGGGAACTTTTGATCTTCCTCCCCTTGAATCGGCAGCCAACCCCACAGTGATCAACTGGCGCGGCGTTCGTTTTGCCGATGTCACTAAAGAGCTGTACTACGAGAAAGATGGCCTTGAATTCTCCTGCGATTTCAAAAGCATGAATGTTTGCGCCAGGACTGGGGAGTCTCCTGACATCAATCCAACTGCTCTGCAATGGCTCTACAAGCATACTCCGGTGCAAGTCAAGTGGGAGAACCTGACAGCCATGAGTGGCCTATACTACATTATGGCCGGTATTTCATTGCGTGAAGCAGTACAGGCAATTGGTCAGGGCCTCTCCAACTCCGTTCCTCTTCAAGAGGCATTCTATCCAATTTTAGGCTGCCAGGCGATTCAGAATCCAACATATACTGGGACATATATGCCGAAAGGGAACACAAAGATAGTGATGTGGACAGTAACCTGCATACTCTTACTTTGGCGGTTTTTTACGCTCACAAAGGTCCACAATCTCAAGGCCTTCTCAAAGCTAACGAGTTTCAGATTGCTCAACTTGAGGACCTTCTTTCTGCTATACGAGAAAATCCCCCGTCTAATACCAAGTATGTTCGTCTGTGGACAGACGGGGTCAACTCTGCGCACTTGGCGACGAGCGAGACGAAGGAACGTTCAAAATGGATATTCCACGGCTTGCTTCCATACGCCGTGTTTCCTGTTGCTTGGCTCAGCTCCGGAGAAGAGAAGGACGAGATCAGTATGTGGTCTACGTGTGAGCAAATTCTGGCTGATGGTGCTTTAGGGTGTCTGTTTTCCATTTCACAAAGCTCAAGTGCATGCTATCCCTTGATTGGAAAGGAATTTTACTGCAATCGATTGCCAGCGACGGCCGTCAAAACTGTCGGGAATGGGCTTTCAATCAATCAAAACCTAGCAAAGCTGGCTGCTGCGATCCATTCTGGAGTTCTGGATGATACTGTTACTTATCATATTGCAGATGCCCAAAACTTCATACGATTGTCCTACTATATGACAAGGAAAGCAGATGTGAGCATGGCACATGCTGTTAACTGCGAGGAATGCCTCCATGCCACATTCCGAGAACATCAAGGCTTTCTTACTGCTCTCCATGAGTGTTGCGACCTGTATAGAACTGATACCGACGAAGATCTCCAGTTGCGACTAAACAAGACTTGGATATCTTACCCGTACCCCAAAGTAAGAGCCAGAAGAGGGTACGTCGATTGGCATGGAATAAGAGAGTTTGCACCCGGAGCTGGAAGGTTTGCCAAGCTAATGCTTCCAGTGTTCGCTGAGACGTTCAAAGAGAATCTGCACATTGTTGCGATTTCTCATAATGGTCTGCCTAGCTTGGAGTAATGTCTAGTAGTATCGGCATATCCATGTTCAGACGGTCCCGTGAGATACATGGTTTTGCTCGTTCATGGTCGGAAACTTTTCTGTTTGGACTGCCGCCTTTTCTACTAAGTTAGACTGAACATCAGAGATTTGAACAGAGTACATGACGGACTACAAGGACGTTCCTTGAAAGGAAAGATCAGCGATCCTTTTAGGCATCCGAAGATGGACGAGCTACTAGAGAGCTTCGAGTTCAGTGTGTTACAAGATGTCTCTTCTGTCAATTGGGGAATGTGGGGTCTCAAGAATCTCACAGAGGACGAGGAAGAACACCACACCATTGCAAGCAGTGTAACTGAGAAATTCAAGTCCTTAACGGCATAGGTATATGGTTCGATTTGTAGAGTTGTGCGCAGGGCTACCGAAAAATGTATTGCAATGTTTTATTTGTAAAAACTGAGCCTCGAGATCGCAGTTCGGAGTATGCAGTGTATCTGGGTACAGCTCTTACGTTGAAGGTCAGTTGGGCTGTTGCGCCAAAGCCGATGCCTCTCATCACAGAATTACGGTATTATTGTTCGCTAGGTTGACGAGCTTCCGCCCTCAAGATCTTAAATGTCTCATAAAAAGGAGGGGGGGTGACTGAAACGGACCACGTTCCCGTCGTGCGAATGGAAACCTTCCTAAGCACACAGCACCTTTTTACGCACAGGCACTGTAGCGGCCATAGCTCAGTCGGTAACCACCTTCGTGTGCTTTTTGTGTGAGCTCGGGGTCCTGGGTTCAAACCCCGGCTCTGCTTTGCTCCCCTCTCGGTACACCACAGGCTGGGAGGGTTGGGAAAACAAAACAACCAGGATCGACGTAAATCTACTCCCCGAAATGCTATTGCGGTGACGACGAAGATCGAATAGAACCCGACGGCGGCGCAATCGCTCGCACCGCCAGTGTAGATTTTGTTCCTGTAGAGCAGCATAAGTCCGAGGCGTGTCAATTCGCTCAATTCAGTGCTTTGAGGAGCAAGCTTCCCCAAGGGAAAACCTCGCAAAGCGCTTTTGCTGACAAATTTGATAGAGTATGCCTAAGACAAAAAAGTAAGTAAATACGCTCACGTAACTGTTGAAGAGTTGATATGCAATTTGCTTTGAATTAGAACTTACTGATAACTTATTTACGGTACCTAGCTTATAGAAGTCACATCGAACAGTTAGCTATGGGGCATATTTGGATCGTTTCAAGTTTAAAATAGTACGAGACTGAAAAAAATATTTGATTGGGTGTGCTTTTCTTGCGATCTAAACGCAGTAACAGTTTTTGACCGTTCTTTGAAAAAGGGTGTCCCAAAGTGTAAAATTTATAATTTGTTTTGTTCTTTGTTTATGATGAAAACCTTTCTCTTGTCTAGTATCTCTGTACCAAACTTATGGCAGTGGTAATGACAAAACATTTCAAATGATGACGTCAATTCAACTTGCAGAATATGTACAGGCATTTTTTCCAAATTGATGAGATCAGTGCCTAGAGAAGCAAGCTTCTCTAAGAAACGGTTGCAAAGCTCCTTTGAAAACAGTTTGCTGTGAATGCCGTGTTGTAAGTCGCAAATGTTTATAATATCGTTCATTAGTTAACTTCGCTTTTAAATACAGAAAGGTACTTTATTTGTGCAAACTACAAAAGAATGTGATGCAAAGACTTAGAGAAGTCGAAGCAGCTCTTCCAAACATCTGTGGAGTAGTAGAATAAAATAGAAAATATTTTGGAATACTATTTGGGTATATATCCAAAACGTCTGCCTACAAAGATTTCCGCTTGGGTTGAATTTTATTCATTGGCATGTCACATATCTAAAGTAGATTGAACCTCCAAAAAGAGGCCAAAATGCGCCTTGTTTCACTGCGCATTTTTTTAAAATATTTTTCTTTTGTTTTATACTGTCTTTGAAAGAAAACACGCAATTCTATATACAACTGGCAAGATTTGACAGTGTACCAACTAGTCACCTACTAATGCCAAAAGAAAGCTTACTTGGCACAAAAAATAAGAATATTCTTTAGAATAGCTCTACATTAGATCTGCAAAGCGGGTGCCCAAAGTACCAGGAGCTTTCTAACTAAATGAAAAATAAAAAGCAGATATGGTTTGTGTTACATCAACTATAAAGAAGAACTACAGTTGTTACATATGTAGTGGTGGAGCTTTTAAGTACAAGGTGTTACGTATCGAAAGATAATTTCTAGGGAAGCCTTGCGTCTTTTACTTTGAGAAGTTCAATTTTTCAAAAAGCTAATTTATGCTTATTGGAATTTGTTCCTTGTATCTCAGTAATCTTGCTAAAATGGTTTTCATTGGGGGTTTTCACAGATGGGGCGTTCACAGTATTTGCTGCCCATTACTCTCGTTGAATTAGATCCCATTCTTAGCCATCAATGAGCACAAAGACTTATGCATACATGCATAGTCGTATACATTGTAATTCAAATTCCTTTCTGACAACAGAAGAGTGAGAAAGTATTCATTACGATGCACTAAAATAGGACTTCGGCCGTATTCAAAAACTTGTGCATGAAGGTAACTGACCTCCCACAAATTCTTCTGAAAATTTTTAACCCCTCGTTTCAAACAGACCACCATCAAGTCCCATTTTTGCGGCAAACCTTGAAATGTCTCTCAAAGACGAAAAGTTATATCGTCTCTCTCCACAACAAATGAGAAGACCGTTCTGATCCCCTCTGGTGTTAATCGGAAAGGTCTTCCTCCCAACATGCGACAAAGTGGAAAAATGCATATGAGAGGCGCTCACGCAAAGACACACAGAGAGAATTCTCCCCGCAGTGTTTTGTACCAAACAAGTGACTGATAAAGGTTGTTTGGGGTTGTCGGTTGTATTTTTTGTTTTTTTTCGCGTGTTTCTATGACGCTTAAGGGTTTGATTTTTATGCGTTCTTGCATGTGTATGAAGCAATTTTGTTCGGCTAGCTTGCGAAAATGTTTGTAGCCCGTTCGAGACGGGAGAGGAGTCAATTAAAAGCTTATCATCTCAGCTCTTATATGCCGTAAGTGAAAGAATTGCTTCGTGTTGAGATCTATCGTTAGATCTGCTCTGGTCCCGGAGTGGGACTAGGCAGAAACAGCACAGTCCTGTGTCGCGGCTTGGGGGTGGGCTGTTCGAAACGACGGAAATTAGGCGCACAGTGGCAGCCCGCCGGTGGGCTGCATGTGCAACGCAACTTACGGCTCCTGCGGAGAGCTGCGTCGCGCTTGCAGACTTACGGCTCTGCGTAGAGCTTCGTCACGCTTGGTCAAAGACAGTCTTAAGGCTCTAGTTTACTGAGTTGTAGATAGATACAGTAAGATAATTACCACCAGACTAAAGACGATCGCTACCTATCCAGATCTAAGTACAAGTGCGCCGGCGACGGCGTCGGCAAGCGGGGACGTTCTCAACGCCTCATACAGACCTTTAGCCGCCGTCGTCGAACAGGGCGCAGTTTGCAGAGGGTCCCCTATAGGCTTCTCCCACGACACTTTGAAGATCGCTGAGTTCTAGCAGGGACAGTGTGAAGCTCTCGGAGTTTTGAGGTGCTGCTAGGGATTTGCAGAAGGTCGGATAAGTGTGATTCTTATACTTGTTTACAGTCCGCGAAATTCCAATAGCAGTAGCTCTGACATCTGCTCCGCAGACCCATCTTGACCCAACTGTTCTAGCAGGACCACACCAGCCGCTTTTGATAGCCTTCCCGCCATGCATAAAAGCATGGTAGCACTAAAAAATTAGCGTGCGTTGCCGCAGTATAAAATACAATACGTAGCTCAATAAAAAGAGGGCAAAAGTACAAAGCTCACGAGACATTCTTTAATAGATGACACAGTAACCTTAGTACTTTGTGGCATCTCTTTTCTTATCAATGACAGCCAGACACCTACGCCTGATGCTGTTATACAGCTTAAGCAAGTACTCGGGCTCTATCGACGCGCACGGCTCGACAATAGCGGCCTTCAATTCCTGAACATTCTCGTAGGCTTCTTTGACCTCTGTAAATTCTACGGACCAGATAGCCCCTCACATTTTCAATTAACTTGAGGTAAGAGGGCCTACCGGGCGACGGTAGGGTTCGTTTATGGCGCGTACAGAGCCAGTCACGGCTCAAAGCAGAGATGTCGATAACGGCGTTATCTTGTTTAAATATAAATGGATGCGATTCTCCAAAAGTGTGAACTAACAACGGAAGCAAATCGAACCTCAATGTGTTACAGTACTTCTCAAAGTTCTGCTTAACATCTAAAAAGACAATATCCGAAACGCCATAAAACGAAATGGCACCCCACACCATCACTGAGCCACCTCTATTCTGACGAGTACAGAAGCAGCGTGGCTGCTTCCGTAAATCGTGCCAGGATTTAGCAAAACCATCCGGGCCCTCTAAGTTAAACTTCTCCTCGTCTTAACATATTACGCGAACCCAGAATAGATCCCCTTTTGTTACGTGGCGACAAGCCCAAACCAGCCTGGCCTCTTTATGTTTTGAGGTCAGTCTAGGACTCGTTTTGTAATTTCGATACTTGAGGTGAAGTTGCGCATGCAATATCTGCTGAACGTGGCGAACTGTGATGGGTAAGTCTAAACGCTGACGCAGTTGAGAAGCGCTATAATCACCTGTATAATCCAGTCCAATCAGGAGCGCTTTGACCCAGGTTGATACTTCCGTTGCATTTGTTGGCTTAAACTGTTTGTTTTTTAACTTCTGTCGCTTTAAAAAGCGATAAATGGTCAAGTTGGAATGCTTTATTGGTCTGCAATGACACAGATAGGTACAAGAGCATGGGCTAATGCCAGGATTTGACGCTGCTCTATTGTGCTGAGGTACCCGTTCTTTGGCATTGAGGGGATACAAGCTATGAAACAAAGCTGCTCACGTGAGTGGGACAGCTTTGTGATCTATGAAACACTACGGATGTCTTCATATATATGTTTATTTGGCGCCAATTATGGCGCGTGGGTGTTTGTATTCGTTGTAACTTCGCGGTCGCTTTTGGCGCCATCGTACTGTTAATGACACTAACGCCGGGTGCGGGAGTCAATTTGGATTTGGTTTACACACAACCCTTTAATGAGCGAGGTCCTTTACTGTGATGCTAAAAAAGATTCGAGAAGGAATTAAGGACTGAGCTATGCTATTGTCTGTGCTTGGTGTTATTCGATTTTCGCCGACTGTAATGGATCTTTATCTCTCAGGCACTGGGTTGGTATAAAGTCCTTCTCAACATACAAAATATGAAATAAAACGCAAGAGGGGCAAATATCTGGATGGAAGATTGTGTCGTGGACGTCAGGTACAGTGTAAAAATTTCAGATATAAGACAGTTCCCAGATCCTCCGAACATTAACCCTTTTGAGACGGTTCGCTTATGTCTAGCTCACTAGACATAAGCGGCGAACATGATTGGACAACCAATAAAACCGTTCGTCCTCAGCGCGCCACTTGTTTGCTTCGCTTATGTCTAGTGAGCTAGACATAAGCGAAATCGCTGCCAATGGCTGCAAATTCAATCGGTTTGAGATCAGACCAATCATCGTAGTAATTGTGTCGCAATCTTTGACCCAATAGAATTGCATAGCAAAGATAGGCCACATAATCTGCACCATCTATCTGAAGATGAATGTTTGCATGCCGCTGCATGTGGCGGGGAGCGCATAGCAGCGTAACAGCGGTTTCGCAAATGCCCATAATACCGCCAATTTTGGTGGTCACTCTCTATCTGTCTCACGGCCACCATGCCTCGTTTCAACCGCCGACGTCTCCCCGGTTGTCCTCAAACTCGCCGGCCAACACTACAGACAGTACAAACACCTCTAAAACGGCCAAACGCACTGCAGGCGCCGCGCCAGTCGTGCCTTCATCTCCACCGCCTCCAGCAGCACCAGCACCATTTTCAGTGCCACAAACCTTGCGCTTCTTTGGTCCCTCTTGAGTACACGCAAAGCCGCTCCTCCACGCCTACATACGTGCCGCCTGCCGTCCAGATTGCCAGATTGTCTTCCTCCGCCAGGTTTCCTGTCGTTGCGCCCACTGGGCGCACCATCTTGTTCCCTGAGAGCACCCCGTCTGCTGGACCCAACACTTGTAGCCTTCCGTCAGCACCGTGCCTGTTTGTTCGTCCTTGGAAACACTAAGAAAAGCTGCGCATCTTTGTTTACAAATATTGTTCAATGTGGTATGGCAGAAAGCGCAGCAATCGCTCAGTGTCAATCGTCTAATGCCAATGCACATGTAGAAAGCAATACTTTGGAGTGCAACTCTGAAGAGTCACATACTCTCCTCAACGACGATAATGACGACGAAGAGTTTCAAATTACTGCACTAGGTGCGCCAGAACTGCGTGACTTGTATGCCAGCAACCCCTACTGTTCCAAATGGCGCGATAACAGTGGTCTACATCTATCGAAAGAGGCTCTTATCATAAGGTCCTACGCCCACAAGAAAGAATTGAGGTTGTTTCTATTGTTTATGAACACATCCTTTTTCAATTGTATACGCATTTGGACGAGCACAGAGCTGATCAAACGGGGAAAGCGAAAACGACAGTTACGAATGCACGAAATGCTGGCCTACGTAAGGCTTGAACTCGCTACGTCAGTACACAAATTAAACAGATTGAAAGACTACTGGTCGACTAATGATCTACTAGGTATACCGTTCTTCAAAAATGTATTGGGACGCGATGCGTTCTTGAGCATAAGATCCGCTCTTCGAGTATATCCTCATTAGGAAGAAGATGTGGCTTTAGAGGACCCAGTTTGGCACAGTCGCAAACTTTTAGAGCATTTTGTGCGCAACAGTGCAACTTTGGAAGTACCTATGGGGGTGAGTACACTTGACGAAAATACATTGAGGTGCAAGGTGCGGACTCGCGCACGCTCTTACATGAAATCGAGGGATGGAGCTAGAACGTACCGTGCGCGGTGACTCTCCGGGAGGAGTGGTGCACTTCGCGCAGGCGAAACTGGTCCAGAGCCGAACCCGGTTACCTTTTACTGAAGGTGGAGGTGACCGCGAGGTCACCCCTTATACCGTAACCGGTAAATTAGTTAAACTAAATTAAATAATCTAATGCACGCTTGTGCGAAGCGGCACACGTGGTGTACGTGACCAGCGCGCGTCAGCTGCCAGTAAATAATTCGACTGTCGAAACAATTCCTCTGTGAATAGACCCAAATCAGACCACGTGTACCCACGATTACTCAATACCACGTGCCACACCATGGCCAGTCCAGCGGACATTCCGACATCCAACCACCTCAAAATATCCCAGTTTTGGGCCAAGTTTCATACTTTTCTCTTCTACGATCAAACCTCGGTGCACGAGTTATGAGTATCAACTTCGCTGATACCGCGTTACCGCGTTTCCTCTACATCCGGCTGGTTGCGAAATCATCATCGTCAGCGTTGTGGTGCGCACAAGTAGCGCACCAGACGAAACTGCACCCAACTCCTGAAAATGGACCACTGATTGTGACAGATAAATTTTATACTCGTCATGTTCTTGCCCAGCAGTTGGCGAGTTTGAGTGACGGAGAATATAAATTAATTGGCACCGTACGTTTCAACAAAGTGGATGGCTTGAATAGGCCTGCACTAAAGGAAGCCATCGAACGTATGAAGCACGCAAAGCGAGGGGACTGGTGTTTGGTTCAGGTATATGAGAAGCAAAACCCTTCAGAAACCACAGTCTCGGTGGCCAAAAATACTGGATTTGTGGTCTTCAAAGACCGCACGGTGGTCACTTTCTATACGAACGATTTGGAAGAAACGCGAAGATTTCGAATTCAGAGCCCGGAAGATCAAGCTGTTCGATGCATTCATGGCCTGGCGGCGTTACCAAGATGGACAGGAGATGAGTCTATGAGCAGGACTATACGACGTGTACCTGCAGTGATCGTAGCGTATAACCTCTTCATGAACGTCGTGGACTGCTTCGATCAATTGCGCTCAACTTCAGCTACTTTGAGAAAAGAGAAACGAGTGACAATGAGTCTCCTCACCTTTATATTAGATGCCAGTGTCATCAACGCACATGCGTTGTTGAATGCGATCTCCAAGAAATGAGAACCTATTATTGATGTCATCACCATGAAACATCGGATAATTCAACAGCTGGTGGCCGAGCATGTGGACTACAGACAACCTCAAAGTTCTGTACTGCCTTCCGCTCTCTTGGCGGAAGCCGTACCGGATGACTCTCGATCCACATCAAACGATTCTCGCAAGCATATCTTACTTCAAACCCAAGAACGCAAGAGCGTTCTTTGCGCACTGTGCAACCTCACTGCGAAAACTGGTCGTGGAAAGTGCTCCATGTATTCTTGCAGCGAATGCAAGCAAGGCTTCCACGTCAATTGTTTCGCTTTCTATCACAACAAGGAAGACCTGCGCGAAATTCGTCCTGATCTGTATAAAGCAATAAGAGATGCACAACTACAGTTGTGCACAAAAGCAAAGAGGAAAAGAAAGAACGCAGTGACTTCATCGCTTGCTACCGCTAAAGCTGTGCACAAGAGCTGAGCTCTCGATGAGGATATCGATGTGAGGTTGAAGCCCGTACGCTTAGAGATGCACCGAGAGCGCTTCTGTTCATATTACCGCGCAAGAGTAAAGCAGTAGTAGAACTTTGAACTCTTTGCGACTTGACATTCGAACATGAAGAATCCGGAACAAGTTCAATTCTGGCAGGATACGTTCGCGATGACTGCTCGCGACGACTTGGTGGCATGGATGACACAGGAGCTCCCTCCCGTCAAAGTGCATGGCGAGGCAACACTTATCGCAACAACCTTGATAGTGTGCTGCGCCTCGTCACAGACCAAAAACAAGAGCTGACCCTGCTTTGGGGACTAGTAACACGCTCTCCGTGGGGATACGGTAGTGACCTGAGTGAGTTAGAGAGGTAAGGCGAGGATGAAGAACCTGGAAACTCGATAGAGATGGCCGTAAGAAGGTGGTGTGAAAAGGCGAAGCGGAGGGGCACATAGCCGAAAGTGAGCTTCACATGGTTGTAAGCGAAGGCTGGGGCTCTCGAGGATACTGTGAGCTCGCCGCCACCATCACAGTCCGACCTCCCGCCAGCCGCAATGCGGCCAGCCGCAGTGCCACCAGTCGGTGACATCGACCCGTACACGTCGCCGCCGCCCATAACTCAGCCAGTATCAATCCCCATCCCGCCGCCGCACACGCAGCACATCATTGTCGCGCTAAACGGCACACTGATCCCTCAAACGGTGGAGAACTTCCTCCAACTGACCGAAGCACATGCGTACGATAACACGCCGGTCTACCGCATCGTGCCAGGCCTCACCGTCGAAATGGGCCATACGCTCCACAACAAGGGCCGAACTGGACGAGCGGCGACAACCTCGGGCAGTCTAGGCGCCGGGAGCTACCGCACTTGCGCTCAGCGGCCGGCATCTTGTCGTGGTGGGCGACGGAGTGGTGGACAGTCGCTTCCTCGTGATGACGCGTTGCGGTGTCAGACTCTATCTGGAGGGCAAGTACGTGACGTTCAGGGGCGCAGAAAGCGGGCTCGACGCGCTGTTCGAGCTGGAGCGCGATGCAGCCAATAAGACGCCACAGGCACGAAAACAATTGTCCCTGGCTGACATTGTTGGATTGCAGGGCAATACCGTAAGTAACAGATATGTGGAGACATTTTCGGGGTAGGTGTCCCAGGAATCTCCAAGGAGACCCCCAAACTTTTTTCGCCAGCCCACTAAAATCAGAATGAGGGCGCCGGTCAGACGCCGCGCCCTCATCTTGATCAACAAACCCCCCACAGCAAAGACGCCGCGCCCGTTGGCGCGGCGCGTCAGACAGAAACGCCGCGCTGCGCTGGCGTGGCAGGCCTCAGGACAACGCCGCGTTGCGCTGGCGCGGCGCATTATGAAGACGCCGCGCTGCCAGCGCGGCGCATGATGAAGACGCCGCGTTGCCAGCGCCGCGCTTCAGGAGAATCGCCGCGTCTCGTCGGCGCGGCGCATCAGAATGTGGCCCCGTCGTTTGACGTGGGACATCAGAAACACGCCGCGCCAACTGCCGCGGCCTGTCAAGGAGACGCCGCGCCGCGCTCGGGCGGCGCAACTGGGAGTCGCCGCGCCTCGCTGGCGCGGCGCAACTGGAAGTCGCTGTGCCTCGCCGGGGCGGCGCATCGAGCTGTTGCCTGTGTGGAGGCGTTTCTAGGGGGTGTGTCCCGGTACTCCCTAGGACATCTCCCCGACATGAGTGAAGCACCAGATCACCAACAGCCAACCATCGACCTACATAACAGAGGATTGTAGGTCGACATCACTACATGTTATGGATGGTGAGTAGCACTACGGTATTTACGACTACACGGTGAGCAAGTTACAACTTAGGGTATACGAACCACAAGAATTGTAGATATAAACCCCCGCGTTCGGGCGTTCGTTGCCAACTCAACGGGGGCAGACCACTTTCTCCCTTACGACGACCGCCCCAAACCTCTCTCATCCCTCTCCATCTCCGTCGTCGACCCTCGCCTTTGGCATCCCCACTTCTTTTCAGCACGGTCTGTGCTTCCCTGCCATCAACCTTCTCCCCCTCTCCCTTTCTTTCTCTCTACGGGCGGCTCGGTCTCCCGCCCTGTTACTTGAAGTTGTAGTGTGCGGCCCCCCGTTGGGCTCGTCGGCACACTACGACAGTTCTCATCGTACCGACGTCCTTGTTCTCTCTACTAGCGTGGGACGTGCAGTGCATCTAATAGCTACTTGGACTGCGTCTCTGTCGTCGGTTGTTGGTCTCGAGGTTAACATTGAGACAGGCCGTGTGGCTTCAGTTCTGTTGTGCGGCTGTTGCGTTTATCGCTGAGATACCGTATTATCTTTCGCCGTTTAGGGTGGTACTCTCGGGCATTTGTTGTGTTGCTCTCCTTGGGTTTGTCACCACCCGCACTTTTCCGTTTGTTTACGAAAAATGGCGTCCACAAGGTCCATAACAGGTAGTACGAGATGCTCAGCTACGAGCGTTATCTCTCCTTGAAACACTTGAACGGGAGCATCAAGCAGCTGAAGAGCGCGTGAAAAAAACAATGCAAGAAGTGGAGAAATCGAGATTGTTATCGGCGCGGAGTGAGGCGGAACGAGCTGGGTAGATTCACGCTGCAGCATGTCGTTCGCCGACCATGTCTCTGTCCAAGATCCACATTCACTTCTCTCGCATTTGTCCATGGAAGCTTCATCTGAACTCTCGCCGTCCAACGCTTCGTCATCCAAACACTTGCAGTTCAACTCCACCACCACGCCTCCGTCAAAATGTCGATGATACTCACGATTGTCAGCTTTGCGTACGAGATAATCGCGGATCCAGTCCGACAGCACCGTTGTGCTCGCGCCCATTCTGCCATCTTCTGCTTGTAAACCCTGCGGCAACCTCGCGCGCATGCACACCGTTCACAGCACCTCGAACATCCCCAAACAAATCTTTCGCCGGACACGCATCTGCTCCGGCTGCTAGTGCGTAAACGGCAAATTCTACTCGTCACCGTAACTGGTCAGAATCAAGCTCTTTTTGTCAGACCAATGCATCGTCATGTCCGCACTCGTGCATTGGCACGTGCATGGGCGCCATATGGCGTGAAGCCAATCTCCGCGACCGTCGTCCTTGTCAACGCGCAGAAGCTGTGTCTTCTTCGGTGCGCATCCCGTCTGCAAGAGACTCTCCATAGTGCATGTACGCGGCGAAGCAACAGCTTGGAGTGGGCTCTAAGTTAGTCTCAACCGCCATTGACACGATGATAACACACAGTTGTAAGGAGGTTGCTCTGGAAGCCGAAGTAACTAACAAAGTGGCGTTGCCTCTTCATCAGAATCTAGAATTCATTAGAGATAAGCGTCTCGAGAAGTACTACCTCAATCGCAATGACGCTTTACGCCTCAGACTTAAGCTGAGGGCCACGCCCGCCTACAAATACATGCAGTCCACGCAGTCTTGGCAGCTAGCCGTTTTGAATCTAATGCAATCAACACCAGCTGTTGCAGTTCAGTGCAATGGGCTGCCCTCGTCACAAATCTTCTTACACCTTTTGTTACTTCTACTCTTGGTGAATATATTCAACAATCTTCATCAAACTTCGATTCGAATGCCTCTCAACACGCACGAGAGGAAATGCCTACTTATTCAAACTGACGAAGCTCTTTGAAAGCCGCTCTTGAAGCCCCATCGCGCTTTCTAAATAAACCGTGCTAGTCCGGCCTTCAACATCTCTTCCCTGACACTCGAAGAGCTCACATGTGAGTCCAAACCACCAGCAGTCGACACTAAGATGTCACCAATAACTTTTGACGGCCCTTGCGTCCATGAGACGGAGGCGTTCACTTCTTTTCCATATATCATCTCCTGCAGATATTCTCCAGCAGGGATACCACATTGGTCGTCTTCCGCAGGTACAACCACATTAGCGAGTGCAACTTCCACCGCAATTGGAGCAGCTGTTGCAACGCCACGTACGGTGCCCAACTTCATATGTCTTGGATTGACACTCGATCTTCGTTTCCGTAGTCTAAGATACGAACATCAATCCCGCCAGACTTATGCACATAGCTGATACACGCCCTGTAACATTCTTTATCTGCGCTGAGCCTCGCCGGTACCACTTGTGCGGGTCGCAGTCCTGCACTTGGAGTGGCGGCCTGACTGCGAAGTGATGTGAAACGCAGACCAGATTCACTCGATGCCATGGCGAACTTACAAGTATCTCGATTCTGTACAAAAAGACGTCACCCAAGCCCAATCTCACACACGGCTCAAACAAAACTCTTCGCTTTGGACTGGTTCTGTTGCTCTGCAGTCAGATCGGAAGCGCTGCGTTCTACGTAGCACTTCCATAATCTGGCATGGTGATGGCTTGCACCACGTCTTTCGCCACGTTTTCGTCCATGAACACAGGCGACTCTGGCAATTGGGAAAGCATGTTGGTTGCCACAGCGCACAACGTTTTGCAGGTCCTGGAAACATTCCAGGCGTCTCGTATGTTGCTGGAGATATGCATGTCGTCAGCGCCCATGGGCTTTTGCAGCGCGCGCAGCAAGGGGTCATCGGGTAGATGTAGCAGCTGCAATGGGCCTCCCGAAGAGAAGCGGAGCCTATCTCCCATCTAGATAGTGTCGCATGAAATCGTGAGCGAGTGAAACAGTGAGTGGGAGAAGCCACAATGAGATACCCGTGCTGGATGCTGATTGTAGCATGGATTTACCCGGTCGCGGATTCCCTACTCACATTGTCCAATCTTCTTTAAAGCCCATGTACGCGCCTTTCTCGTCAGGCCATAAACTGCGGATGGCTTCCAGAACGCACTGCGGAAGCTGAAGTCGATGTCCAGCTCCCAAGTATCCGTATCTTTCTCGAACGTAACATTTGTAGGCCGTTTTACGGGCCAAGTTGTTGTGGCTGCTATCCTCACAATGTAGTGGGTACTCAGCAACGGTTGTATCTACAACAAATCTGCCGTACTTAAACCAGTAGCATGGCGTGCCCCCGCATTTGGGGCACGCGACGTCTTCGTTTGCGCACGTTATTCTCGATATGTACATAGGTTGGTTGTCTTCTGCTGCGATGTTGGCACGAAATAAGAATCCTTTACGTTCGTTCTTAGAATCTTCATTTGCTGTATTGGAGTCGTTCGTGAATGCGGTGGAGCGTTCCAAGCATTGACCGGTTGACGAAGCGGTAGCACGTTTTGACTCCGCGAAAGTAAGTGGCAGATTCGCAGTTTTGTGTGCTTCGTTGTTGGGAGTGCGGCAGAGATTGTTGTTGTTCATATTGCTACAAAAAGGACTTTGTAGTAGGGCTGAAAACTTTGGCAAGTAGAGTTGATCTAACGAAAGGACACCGCGGTGGTGAAGAGAAAAGTTGCATGGTGATTTTGATTTGCATTAGCGCATTAAAGGGCATCCTGTGTATAGTGCACGTTCTGAGATGGGCAAAGCAGTCGCGCAGTACCGTATGTTTCAATCAACAACTGAAGAGTTCCCAGCCACAAACTTCGATCATTTCGTTCAATCTCATTGGCTACTTCTTATGTCTAGTGAGCTGGACATAAGAACTTTTAGTCCCAAAAGGGTTAAATATGGATGTGAGAGACATTTGTGGCACTTGTCATGCCCGACAGGACCCGCCACCTTCTCTCGTGTGCGTGTGTTCTAGCTTATGTTCACCCTTGCACACCTGTTCTCATCCGTGGAGCAAGGGAGCCCGGGAAATTCAACATGTTTCTCACTACGGATACAAATATAAACAAGTAACTACCAGTCATTAGATTTGTAACGTTTTACAAATGTAACTGATAATGGTACAAAATACTCGTATTGCAAAACAGTGAAACAAAGAACAATATTAAGTACTTAATACTACTGAGTCACAGAAACAGATACAATATTGTTCTTTCGAGCGTATTTGTCATCCGGCGCCTTCAAATCCACATAAAGAATGTACGTTCCATCGGGAAAGTCAATAAGATTTTGACGAGGAATGTGCGTTTCGACAGAGCACGGAAGTTGAATACGACAGTATGAGGTAACGACATCTTCCGTTGTCTTTCTTAAACTTTTCAAACTTCGCTTGAAACCTTGAATAGTCGGATGGTAGCCTTGCATTGCATTAAACTGACGATTAAGCCATTTGCTGTGCAACAGCTTCATATCTATTAGTGGCTCAGGCTATTGTACGACAACTTCAAAAAAACGTCCACGACAGATAACCTGTGTGCTTATCATCTCAACTTTTACACCCGAAAACATTGAGATCGCCAGAGTAACAAACTGGACAGTTGTCTCTTCGTTTTCCCATTCTGATGAAAGAACAAGAGGATAAAACTGCCCTGGTTTCAGAATCGGTCCGGTAGCAATAACATCATCATCCTCTTCTTCATTGATTTCTACATTGCCTTCAATGTCTACATTCAGAGGTGCTAACGTACCTCCTCCTGAAATTCGTGCCTGTATGTTAGACAGTAAAATAGAGTCTTCAAAACGGTTAGAATTGATGAAAAAATATTGGATTTCTATCTCACACTTACCTTTTTGTTGCTTTATCTCCTTTTTCATCCGAGTATATCTATTCTGAAATGCAGCCAAACGGTAGGCTCCAAAGACAGGATCCATTTTATAAACTTCTGAAGGGTTCTCGGCCCCAGTGATCTCGCCTTTTTCGAACATATCTCGGAGACGCCGAACTAACTCGGAGTCGTTTGTGAGACGTGGTACTGGCCATGACGATTTTGACCTTGGCTATTGAACCTCTTGTACTACTTGAGCAATTGGAGAGGCGTTGATGCGGAAAGATTGTCTGCTGCCGTGAGAAAGACAGCGTCTTGTACAGTTCCCAAACCGTCATTGAAGCTTTTGAGTGATAAGAAGGAGATATAACGTATCATGTAAGTGTTGTGAATTTGGTATCTCACGTTGATACAGTAGGGCAAATCTCCCAAATAGGTATTGTTGTGGAAGCTACATGCGTGGGGTACAAGATGAAGTAGGTGATAGACTCCCTGTGATAGTCGTCTACTTAGGGTATCGGTTTAGCAGGGTTTACGATCCCCATATATATCAGGAGAACCAACTCAGAGTTGGGAGTAAAACGTCTCGGCGCTTAGCCGTCTTGCGATCAGTAGTGGCATCGAGCTCCCTGGTTAAGCCAGCCTCTTCAACCCAATCTCTGAAGATGGAAGAAGACGGCCAGAGACGCATTCCTCGCTTCTACGCAAAACGAGGGGAAGATTTCATTCTTTGGCAAATGCGCTTTGAGGCGCTACTGGAGTCAAAGGAATTACTTGAAATGGTAACAGAAGACCAATTGCAGGATCGTGAAACATCTGCGCTCGGAGATGAGCAACAACTCAAACTTTCTGAGGCAAGAATGTTTCTAGTACAAGCGCTAGGTGACAAACCCCTTCGTACGATTGCAACAGATCGGCGCAACCCGTAGATAATGTACTCGAAGTTGAAGGAAAGGTATGCAACAGTTAATACATCAACTCGTGTGCAACTCCAAACGGAATTGCATCAGAAGAGGTTCACAGACTCTTCTACGATGTCCGAGTACATTGATGGAATGGAATCTATCTTTAATCGTCTGAATGCCATGGATTCTGCCGACCAGGAATCAATGCAGGTAGCTATATTACTTGAAAGCTTTGAGAGTGCAGCAGAATCTCCCTACGGAGCAGTAATTAGCGCACTGCAGACGCTTAAAGATTCTGAACTAACATGGGAGTCTGGAACAGCTCGTTTACTTCAAGAATATTCTATTCGGCACTCTCCATCAGCAATGCAGACGGACGAGGGCAATGACAGGACTGAGCGAGCCTTGAGAACAAAATCCAGCATCAAATGCTTTAATTGCGGAAAGTTCGGACATTATAAGAGAGAATATCGTAAGGGTAAGGAGAGAAACAGAGACCGCAACGGCGTGCAACAGTTTGCTCTGGTGACAAGAGGCAGTGAACAGAACTGAGTGTTCATTATCGACTCAGGAGCTACCCGACACATCGTGAACAGCCCTACTTTGGCCAGGAACTTCCGTCCAGCAACCCCTAGGACCATTACATTAGGTGATGGAAGGAGTGTTGTTTCAACTACGGTCCGAAACATCCTGGTAAAAGAGATGAACCCAAGGCCACTAGGGATTTCCCTTCCACTTAGGAACGTCATTTTGGTACCTGAGCTTGACTGCAATCTAATTTCCTGTCGGGCACTGGCTGGTGATGAAATTGGAACGATCATCAAGAACAATGAGTGCAAATTGATATGCCAGGGCATCAGCATTACTCTCCAGAACAATGATGATGGACTCTACAAATTGAGGGGGTATGTAACGCCACTTGTCTCTCCGGAGCAAGCTAGAGCAGCCACTACAACGAAAGAAACTGGTGTAGAGCTTTGGCATTGTAGATTTGGTCATTTGGACCGCAACCGGATCCGAAAGATAGAAAAGGAGAGCGCAGTTAGTGGCTTGGACCTATTGGTGAAAACCGACGAAGGCCTGAAATGCGTCCCCTGCATCGAGGGAAAGATGTCTAGGCTGTCATTGAATGAAAGAGGCTCTGAACCTTTTGGAAGTCGGAGAGATAATATACTCCGACATATGTGGTCCACTGAATCAACAAAGCATTGGAGGTAATAGGTATTTTATAACCTTCACTGACGGGCGCTCGGGTTACAAGTCTGCCACGCTTATGAAACGGAAAAGCGAGGCCCAGGAAGCATTCGTGGCATTCCACAGATCCTTTGAGAGGAAGTATAGTTGTAATTTGCAACCCCTATATTCTGATAAGGGTTCAGAATATGTTGGCATGCAAAGGTACCTTAGGAAACTCGGAATCCAGTGGATAACTTCTGCACCCCACACCCCGCAACAAAACGGGGTTGCAGAGCGTCTCAACAGGACATTGATGGATATGGCTCGATCCATGTTACGACATGCTGGTTTACCCCCCAGATTTTGGGGCGAAGTTCTAATCACAGCATTTAATCTTCGAAATGTCATTGGCACAGTCCAAAATGATGGCAAGACTCCAATTGAAGTCCTGACGGGGAGAAAGCCTTTGTAGGAAACTTGTGAATCTTCGGATGCGAGATATGGATGCACAAGCCTTTGAGGAAGAAACTTGAACCGAAAGCGACTAGAGGCATTCTCTTCAGATGTCTACCCTATAGAAACTACAGGGTGTATGATATCAACTTCAGAAGGATCCTTAAGGTGCGCCACATACGTTTGAATGAGATGGTCTTTCCAGGGTTTGAGGTATTTAATAGCCCGAGAAAGATCCTCAGTGAAACTAACAACCATGAAGATGGAGTCAGTGAGATTATGATTATCGAAGAAGGAGATGACGGCCACGAAACTGGCATGGCGAAAACTGGTAGCGGTAATTCTTCGGCACCTAATGAGGATACATCTGAAGACAGTAACCAAGAAGTTACCCCTGGGACACATGAAAGTAACTCACCGGATCATTCTACAGCAAGGCAGTTCACTGAAGAAGAATTGGAACTACTCACTCATTACCCAATACGCCGATATCCGGATAGAGAAACACGACCACCATCTCGTTTCGATGCATCTAGAGTAGCACGTACTGAGGATAATCAAGCGCACAAACTGGAAACAATTCCGAAAAATATATCTGAAGCTCTATCTCTACCCTACGCAGCCCACTGGAAAAAGGCCATTGAAGATGAACTGAATACACTTGAAGGTGTATCAACCTGGCGACGGGCACAAGTTCCAGCTGGACAACGCGTAATCCAATCGCGGTTCGTGTTTGTGAAGAAGAAACTTGCCGATGGCAGCCTGGATAAGTATAAAGCCAGACTAGTGGCTAAGGGTTGTCAACAAGGCGATGTTGATGATCTATATGTGCCAGTAGTGGACTATGGCAGTGTGAGAGTCGTAATCGCTCTTTTTGCCATGCTGGGATACGAAGTACATCAGATGGACGTAAAGTCGGCCTTCTTGAATGGTTCATTAGCCGCAGAAGAGCCGGTGTACATCTATCCGCCCCAGGGTTTGGACATGGGACTGAGAAAAGGTGAAGCTTTACAGCTCCTCCGCGGTCTGTATGGTCTGAAGAACTCGAACAAAATCTGGGCCAAGACTTGGAAGGATGCATTAATGAAGATGGGCTACAAACCCGTCCTTTCGGAGGAATGTATCTTTGTTAAACAAGCAGAATCTGGTCTTATCTGGGTACTTGTCTATGTGGACGATGTGCTTATTGTTTCACCGGAAAGAAAGGCAATTACCGAAGCAAAGGCTGAGTTGCAAACAGCCTTTGAGATGAAGGACTTAGGCCGTGTGAACTCATTCCTGGGTGTGGAATTCATACACCACGAGTATGAGATAATGCTTCGGCAAACGGCTTTCACGGACTCATTGCTCCATTCTTTTGGTATGAGTGGATGCAAGACCGTTAACACGCCGTTGATACCGTCCAAAGAAACTGATGACAATATTTTGGTTGGTGAAGCTGAGCAAACCCAGTTCAGAGAGATTGTCGGATCACTGCTCTACTGGGCATGCCGAACCAGACCAGGTATATCAGTAGCGGTGAACTCTTTAAGCTGAAAACAGATGCAAGCCACTGGAATGGATATGATTGCAATGAAGCGCGTTTTTCGTTACCTGCAGGGAACGAAAGATTTTGCTCTACAATATCCACATGCTCTACAATATCCAGCTGCAACCAGTACTCTAATTCGACTAGCCGCATATTCAGATAGCGACTGGGCTGGATCGGGAAACGACCGAAAATCTGTTTCTGGCTTTGTTATCTTTCTAGGACCCTGCTTGGTGGCGTGGAGGACGATGAAACAAAAGTGCGTTGCATTATCGTCCTCTGAAGCAGAGTTTGTTGCATTATCTGAGTGTGTCAAAGAAGTGAAGTGGATTTGTTCGTTGCTCGGCGAGCTTGGGTTTCCTCAGAACGAACCCACTGTCGTCCACGAAGACAACTCAGGAGCCATTGCTTGGGCAAACAGTCAAAAGCGCCGAAAACACATTGATATTCGATATCATTTTGTTAAGGAAGCTGTCGATGAAGGCATTATTGTTGTGGACTACTGCCCAACCGATCGTATGCTTGGCGATATTATGACAAAGGCGTTACAGAAGGCTCGATTTGAAAGGTTAAGGAACAAGTTAGGACTTGTGAACACTAACATGATGGGAGAGGATGATAAGAAGGACATATAACGTATCATGTAAGTGTTGTGAATTTGGTATCTCACGTTGATACAGTAGGGCAAATCTCCCAAATAGGTATTGTTGTGGAAGCTACATGCGTGGGGTACAAGATGAAGTAGGTGATAGACTCCCTGTGATAGTGGTCTACTTAGGGTATCGGTTCAGCAGGGTTTACGCATATATATCAGGAGAACCAACTCAGAGTTGGGAGTAAAAAGTCTCGGCGCTTAGCCGTCTTGCGATCATTGAGTTACATGAAACTGCAAGTTGCGCATGGAACGGGCAACATTCGATCCACACAAGTACAGAAGTATCTACCAGAATATGTTTCATGCCATATCTTCAGGCATTGGACATCGTCAGAATCTGGATGCAAGGCCGTTTCGCCTTCTTACAACTTCTTTGTTGCTATTTGCGCGCCAAATTTGTTTTGGTAAGTGTTTGTCAGGCGACAACTCCAAATTTTCAGAACGATACATTAACATTGAACAGTTAGGAATATATTAAACAAGAGCATGAAATATTCACGTTACAAGTATTTTTCTCTGCTAAACAACTCCTTAAGTATCTTTTTTGTAAAGTATTAAAATCGAAATCTACATGAATATCTGATAGTATTTTGCTATGATCTTCATATCTATAAAAAACTAGAACACTTATCTTCTTGACTTTTGCAGCAATTATCAATGTATGCGGGAACAAAACGCCGAAATCATGTGATTTGAGCTATGTTCTGCACTTCGTTTTTTGTTTCTATTTGTATAACTCAAGAAACATTTTGGTACAATGAGTCTTTCTAATACTTCCAACGAATTTGAACGCCTATATTTTCATCTAAAGGAAAACTTAATTTGTTAACTTCAAGTTACAATTGTGGTCTTGAACATTACTGCAAACATATATACACATGTTCCTAGACGAACGTCGATACAATAAGATCGTACATTAGAAAACTTAAAAAAATAGCATTTCAAGGAACGAAGAAGATATTTTATCTAGCGGTGCGTATGGTGACGCAACTGTGAAGGACATGGACTTGGCAAACCGATTGTGTCAGTGAGACCGACAGCGAATGATGCAATGAGGCTTGGCCTCCGCGCCGTGGTGAGATATTTGAGCTGACAGCATGGGAGAATCTCTATTGTCAGCAGAGTGGACGCTCAAATATCGGCTCGCTGCACTGGGGTACCTCGCTTGTCCATTATATCTGGTTTCAATCCACGCGCATGTGATCCACGTCTTCGACCACACTCACTGCCGCCTCTGTTTTTCTTCCCACCCATGCCCACCCCTGGGGTTGCTGGTCGCTAATGGATGATACGATCTCATCCAACCACCTGAGGTACGCGCCCTCTTCGCCCCTGCGGTCCAAGAGTTGCTCTCGAGCTAATGGGACGACGCCTTGGGCTGCGCCTTTTCCCAACAGTAGCAATAAACTTCTGTTTATTGGGTTCTATCTAAAACGCTCTGGCACCATGACAGCTTAGCAACTGATGATGTTACATTCGTTCTTACCATACGCTACATAATGTGTAAGAATCAAGTTATGTTACAGGAGTATGCCCAAAATGTAGAACCTAGGACCTGGGGAGCACGGGAAACGCAACATGTCCTCAAATGATACGTCCTAAGAAGAATGTCGGTTCGTCAAATTAATTGCTGTATGAGTATTTGTTTTTTTATTTTCATAGAATTCTTTTTCCTGTTGGCCTTGTCATGGTTCATGTAGGCACCGTAAAACGTAAGCTGTAAGATGCAAACAACGAGACGCTTTAAGAAAATGTGTGCAGGTTAATGTATCGTCGCATACTTCAAATATTTGCAGTGCGTGTTGAAAAATCTGCAATATGTCTTTGTCCATATTCAAAATTATTAATCTATTTGTCCAATTCTGATGCTTATGCAAAGATACATAGATGACAAAAGTATTGGCTTCAACCGAACAGCCAGTAAAACGATAAAATATAACAAACATTGCGCATTTTGCTCCAAAACAACGTTTTTTGCATTATATACATTGTTATACTGCTTAACAAAGCGGTGGTAGTGGCACAACTTCATGATATCTTTTTTGTACTTCTCATATATAGTTTTGCTACACAATCAAAATTTAAACATAGATGTGGGCCTGCCCATAGAAATCAAAGAAACTTTTGTGTGGTGAAATGTTCGGAGAAACATTTACGTCGTCTACAATAATGTATTCAGGACCTTGCGGGAAATAATGTTCAGGACTGAAAAATCTAAATCATCTTTGTCTACTTCGGGCTCAAATGATTCTATATTGTGACAAACCTTGATACTAATAGACACAAAACAAGAATAGAAAAAAATTCATTGAAAAATCTCGTTTAAAAGTATAGCAAGTTTGCAAGTTTCTGAAAACATTTTTGACAAACAATTACTATGTTCGTTTAAAAGTATAGCAAGTTTGCAAGTTTCTGAAAACATTTTTGACAAACAATTACTATGTTCACACAGAAAGTTTGAATCTCCACTAGCTTACTATAAGTAATTAAACGTATTAAGCGGTAGGCTGTTTCTCATGGAGCGCAGTTCAAACGTCTTCTTAGACAATCACAAATGTTGTTATGACATAAAATTGAGCTCTGCTCTGTTTTGGCTGAACAACTATTTGAATACGATTTTGATCTATAGCTAAATTTCATTGTCAACATTATTATGTAGACCACACAGATATTAAAGTGAACCCAATCAAGCTCTGGGAATTTCCTCTTTTGTAAATAATAACAAGATCTTCTCTTTAACTGATAAGAAATATTTTCAGGAAAATGTTGTTTCTCCATTTTGAGAAAAACGTTATTCACATTACAAACATCAAACATAAACTCGACATGTAAACTTTTGTCGTGGCGAAAGCGATGTTGCAAGCACGAGAATTGCTTCATCCGAGAGTGCAATTTTTCATGCCGTGCTCTGTATCGACAGTGAATTTCTGTCACAGAATCAGGTACATTATCCGGTGTTAAGCATGCAGAGGATTGATACCCAGTATCAGTCAAAACAAATTCATTTTCCAGCAACATATTGTTCAATTTAGACGTAAGTATAGATTGGTCGGTATTTGTTCCACACGAAAATGGACCGTTTATCCATACGATCTCATCTGTAGCCAAGGCAATTCCAATCTCGTAACGAAGTCCTGCTGCTGGAAACTTATAAGAAAACCATTCCTTACTGAAAGGTTTTGGCTCTTTAATACGAACATCTACTCCATCAATACTCATAAAACGATTAAGAAACGGATGAGGATTAAGACGATTATAAAACACAATCTTTAGATTGTCAGTTACGGAGAAAATGTTGAAAGTGCAAATCAAAATTCTTACCCTCTGTATAGAAGCTATTCTTTGAACCACATAAAGTGACCACTTTCGAAAAGTTTTTTCATCAACTCCACACAAAATGGCGTTTTTGTGTTCGGTATTGTACAGTTTCAAAAGTAACAAAGCCCACAGTAAGTGCTTTTCCTTACAAGAATGTATAATTATAGGTAAAAGTTCTTTCCACAATGCGAGGACATGGATAGGTTCCACTCCAAAGATACTACAAAACCGTTGAATGTAGTACGCATTTTGATGACGACTTTGCAGCTCAAGAATTTTGTCTGCCTCAGCGAACAATTCGTGTTGAACAGACCAGCGATTAACAAGATCCATGACGAAACCGATGATTGTTGAGCAGACCTACAACAAAGATTCTGTTTCACTGATATGGATTTATACTGGAATCTATTGAAGCGTCATGTAGAACAGTGTACAGTGTTTACTTTCACACAGTTGTAAACCTGGTGTATCTAAGTTTTGAAGGCGTTTCAAATTCGTACGCTACAGAAAACACCATGCTGTATGTAAATATTTGAGATATAACGGGAGTATATCTTTGAAGAGATGGCCACAAATTAAAGGAGGGTATATATACCCATGCTCTGAAATTACCTTATCCTTCATTGTCATTGTGTTTGGTCACGGATGCTTTTACTTTACGTTTAAAATGTTGCAAATTTTGTACCCCTCGGAAGTTCGCGAACATTCGCGAACATTCGCGAACATTCGCGAACATTCGCGAACATCTAGTTCACATATCTTAATGTTCGCTTTCTGAAAGTAAAAATCTTCTCTGAACGCTCTACCGTCTACGTAGTGCATGGAAGCTCATTAAAGCACTCTTTTTACCACGTGTGCCGTTTCTGTGCTCATATATGTTATTTTGTGTACTGTTCAAAATCTGTTGCACTAGCCAGTCAACAGAATATCATAGATCTAGATACTTGATCGTATGTTTGCTCTTTTTAAGTCTCGGAATGCCTTTCGCTAACCTTTTGCCCGACGAAGGAAGTATTTGTAGTAAGCTAAGTCATTAAGCTAAAGCAGAGCTCGTCATTCTTGTTATAATCTAACATAAATTGTATTCAATTTCGTGATATTCGTCATATTCACGAACATTCTGGTTTTCGTTCCTGCGAATATTCATACTTGTAGTATATGTTATCCTACATTCTGAACGTCACATATGGCAAAAGTACTGTTCTTTCGAAGTGTCAAAGAGAATTACTTTGCTCCAAGCGTAACACAAAAAATTCGGCGTTGAAAGAAGTGGATGTTCAATATAGAACATCATATTCGTTTATATGTTCGCGAACTTTTCGGTATTATCTATTGTCGTATTGCTCACTCAGCATGCTTTATTTCGCAAGATAAGGAACGCTCCGAGTGCGTGACGAAAACTACATAATCTGACAAAAAAAAGCCCACTATCTGCCTCTCATGGTTTTCTCTCACAGTGTACGAAACATGAACAGACAAAATTCGCAGTTTGTAATTTGTTGTGATGACATTGAACTAACAGAGTATGATAGGTGAGAGTCATATCTCCCGACGAGATTACATAGAAAAACATGGTTGTAAAGTTAGGTAGTGTCCCAGAATGAAGATATGTGCAAAATGAAAAAGCTATGAAGTATCTCTACGACGGGTCTAGGGTTTAATAGTACTGTCGAAGTAAATTTTACGAGTCTGCAAAACTTGAGATGTCTTTAAATACTGTATTGTCGTACCAAGCTTCTCATTGTCGCATCAGTGCGTCATCTTCGTCATCACTTCAAATCTTGTTACTTCGTATCCTAGAATGCCGAACTCTACAAAGAAGAATAAGCGAAAGAGGCTCACTGCGAACTCCAACGCAGTGAAGATGTTGCGAATGAAGCTTCAAACAGGCGAACTTCAAAGAAATGAAAAGGCAGAGAAGGTTTGGCGTTCTGAACCTTGTTTTCAAGAACATCGCCTGGATAGGTTTCGCAGTTGTTATAATAGAGTGAAGAAAAACTTAGGGTTGCCTTTGAAGGGTACGTTTTAATGTTGTGTTTTCTTTGAAGCCGTTTACTAACTTCATGTCGTTATGTCAGGATCAACGCCGAATATTTTAGCTCAAAGCAATGTAGACGACCATCGAAAACACGATCGCCAATCTAATCTAACAGCTTCGGATGTTATAGAAGTTGAGGACTCTGGTAGTCAAGTCTCTAATTCAGTGGATTTAAATAAGTGGTTGTTGTTTGATGCTTTCGATTTGGAACCGTTTTCTTTTATATCAGAGTGGAAGGAACGTCAGACGACTACCAGACGAATATCTGTTGCGGTGTTGATGCCTTCAGGACTTCGAAGGAGAGAAGTTTTTGTACGTGTTTTGGAAAATCAATTTTTGGAGATAAAGGTTCACGCACCTAGAGCTATGATATTTGTCGAGGTTCTACACGAAAAATGGTTGGGAAGCACCGCAGTTAAATATACGGATTAGCATCCGGAAATGCTTGGATTTGAAGAGGCTTTGAAATTTTTGCCCGAACACAGCAAAGATAGGGTGCTGACTACTACAAGAATTCCTCTTCCTTTCGCTGTAGAGCCGAGTTTCGAATCAGAGAATTTGAGATTTCATTGTGGTTCAATTGTATTCTCTGCTCGTTTGAGAGCTAAGGCTGAAAACTACGCGCATGGGGGGCAGAATACAGATCAGTTTGTCCTTGTCAATTGAAAACGTAGAGCATGGGTTTGTTGTGTTCACGTTCAAAATTTATATATCTCGAAAATTGAATTTTATCATGTACATGCTTCGTAAAATACATCTGCATTGAGCTGGGTGATATGGCCTAAAACAGTCATCTGATGAGTATAACTGTTATTGACATCTACTTTTATAATAAGGAATTAGTCGTCTACGTAATAGTGTTGAAGATGCAATACAGCTAGCGGTCTTGCTTAGACTTTGTTCTATGAATCCTTCTTGCGTTTTGTTCAGCATGTGACTCAATTTTTTCTTGTTACCTAATATTGATCATTCAAAACTGTTTGTAGACAAAAATATATGACGCAGAATTTGTAATCGTTTACATATGTACCCAGAACCTTTTGCCAGGAAGCAGCGGGAAGTGGCCAATATTGGACTCTCAAGGAAAAAAGAGAATTAAAGACGTTTCAGAATTACAGTAGACTAGCTTGTGCTTTACATTCTAGCCTTAACGCCTGGAAAAATCCTACAAAATCGGTAGTCAAAAAACCCTAATGCTCATCGCTCTTTTATTTTCTCGCGTTACCACGTGACATCGTTTATCGAGAGATGTGCATCAAAAACTTCGGCTAAGTAGCCTGAAACTATGCTACTTCGCCAATGTGTACGACACATATTGAACATATTACAAGTATGTAACATATAGACTTTTGCACAAAGGTATTTACCTCCATATTTTTAGCTTGTGAGTAGCTTTCTCCAAAACCTTATGCTGTACGTATAGAACATCGACATACTAACCACTAGTACTAATGTCTTCAAAAAACTATACGCTGCTGCAGTTGCTAATCCAGTTTGTTTAACGCATATATGTGCATTTTGAGGCATATATACGCATTTTTCAAAAGCTGTATCTCTATTTTGCAAGCGTTTCATAGCTTGAAAACTCGTTGAAGCAATGATCCCCAGCTGCAAAACAGAGGAGCAAAAAAGCAGAAACAACAAAAGAAGCACCTCTCAGTTACGGCCATTATAATAAGTGTTCTAGAATACATATGTTCCATGCATGAAGAGTGCAGAAGATCAAAGCGCTTTGCGCAAACCTTTACGTTTTCGCATGACTTAAGGAAAGAAGTAAAGTCTATAATGCTACGTTAAGACTCTTTTCGAAGCAATCGGAAAAGTCATAAAAGACGCGGGCAGGTGATGAGAAGGGGTGGGAAGGGTTGGGAAAGAAACGGACATAGGGAGCAAGGTAAGAGCGTTGTGGCCGCGCTCTCGGCGTCATAAGCACTCCCTGTGACGCGCCGTGGCGTCCGTGCGACGCGATCAAATAGCCTCGATTGAGCGCGGTCGTGCGAGGAGGTTTCTTGAAACGCGCGGCATGCTCCACGACGGATGTAGCTGCTTGCTATTCTTTGTGACATCCTTCATGGCTGTTATCGATAACAGTAGGGATGAAGAGTGTAGAAGAGACCAAAAAGTTGTAGACTTGCATTCCTGGCGAGGCAAACATACAAGTCTATTGTAGCTGAGGGCGCAGCGCCGACTGAGGAAGAAGCTCTTCAAAGAACCATTCCGAAGAGCTAGAGAGAGTGACCGAACTGTCAATATAGGTTTGTATCATACGGGCGGACGTCCAGTCGAAACGATGCATTATAATTTCCTTTGAGCACCCGAGCAAAAGTAGTTCGTTCATAGCACCTATTCGGAGGCTATGGGAGCTGTACGAAAAGCCTTGTGGAGCAACAACGTCCAGATTCTGCAACATAGTGTGAAGAGCAGATTCAAGTCCACCTGCGGGGGTTGTTCTGGCAAACAAAACATCCTGTTTGACTCTGCGCAGCCATTTGCGAACCAAGATAAACGGGGAATGAGTGCAGGGCCACGTTGTGTTTCGCCAGTATTTGAGCACAAGAGGGCGAGAGTGCGACTTTCCTTTGCGGCGTCTGACAAAACGTTCAATGCAGTGAGGTCTAACCGTGAGGTCATTCTTTGAAATTGCTTCCAAGCTGACAGACCGCAGATGGAACACGTATGCGACGACGGCTGCGCAGGAACTGGCGATGATACCGTCTTCAGAAGAGTCACAGCCTTTCTGCACGATGCGCTGCAGCAACTGGGCGGGACATCCGATTCGGATGTTCGTTGTCTTTGTGCGGCAATGTTTGCGGTTGTAGGCTTGTCTAAGGTCCGACACCAGTTGTGAGTTCGTGGGTGACGAACGTCCGTGATGTTCATGATACTTTGATATGGCTGAAAGGTAGTGAGGAAGGGACGACGGGGAAATTCTTCCTTCGTGCGACAAGTAGCCAATGAACGCAACTACTTGGGCGTCGGAGTCTACGAGTGGGGTGACGCCTTGTTCCTCGCAGAAATTGAACCACTTTGTCAATTGTGTAGCTCGGTTTGTCCAGGTAGAACGTGCGTATCCGAACTGCCCCACGAGCTCCGCTGCGCGCTTCGCGTGAGCCCTGCCTCCGGTGGAGTCCGCGTGATGTAAAACGGATTCACGTACAGTTGACTGATAATCCCTCAGCAGCGAATTCGGGCTATGACGACGGACCATTCCGCTGCGTGTCGCCGACC
This sequence comes from Gracilaria domingensis, assembly GCA_022539475.1. Taxonomy (NCBI): domain Eukaryota; phylum Rhodophyta; class Florideophyceae; order Gracilariales; family Gracilariaceae; genus Gracilaria; species Gracilaria domingensis. The sequence goes on from VCMS01000046.1 coordinate 61,513, forward strand.
GTATAGTAGGCCGAACGGGACGACGTGCGGGTGCAACACAGTTACGCTCGTAGCGAGGCCGCGTAACCGATGGTACCAGCTCTGGTTCGGCCAATGTGGCGCTACCAGTACTCCCTTTGCTGCTTCGTTCTCTATCTTGGCTACCACCAGACTCATGAAGTCGAAGAGGGGGGTCCAGAGGTGGCATACTGTCGTGTCCCATGGGTCTTGCAGGTGTTGTGTGAGGTATTCGCTGCGTGCTGCGAGTCTCTCGCCGAGTGGGCGGTTCCAAAAGACGTGCCGGTCGAACTCGTATTCTTGCTTCAACGCGCGTATTAGATGCGTGGTCGCTCGTGCGTCCGAGGGAAGCCACGTCCTCGACAGCCTGTCTGCGAACTTGTTCACGGCTGAAGGGATCCATTGGGCTTGAATGTCGACCCCCAGATGGCGAAGCAGGCAGTGGAGTTTCCGTAGCTCGCTCACCATGGCGGGCGATGCTGATACCATGGCGTTCAGTATACAAGCCACGGCTCGATTGTCTTCGTGAACTAACAGATGTCGTGTGGACGGCTGACGCAGGAAGTCAGCGAAATGGCGTGACAAGAGAAGACCAACGGCTCGCAATTCGCGAAGAGCGATGCATTCTTGTCGGTCCTTCGTCCGCCATAGTCCACGCCCTGCCCACAAACCTGGGCTTCCAGGAGCGAGCGAAGGTCCGAGAGTGCCGCCGTATCCTAGGTCCGCTGCGTCGCTGTGTAGCGCCAGATCTGGCTTCGGCGGATGCAAGGGTCGTCCATGGTTTTGCGTAAATAATCGCCAGTGCCTCAGATCTCTTAGGGACTGTCGAGATAGCCTGACCGTTTTGGGTGCTGCTTTCCCGGCTTGCTTCTATGCCCTGCTAATATCAGTGTACAAAGAACGAGTATAAAAGCGCGCCAGAGGGTATGCTAATGATAGCGCGATACAGACACCGACAAACTGACGTACCAGCGTTATTGACACGAGACGGCGATGCAAGCAGCTCTGGCGGATTAGCTTTGTCGCAATAACGTGTACTCTAGCGACTTTGTGCGGGACCACGAGAACCTCCATGGCGACTGTATCGATTCGGAATCCGAGATGGTCGATACGTTGTGACCCGGACCATTCACCTTTCGTCGGGTGCCTCGTGATACCTAGCCGTTTGAGCACGCGGTCCACCCGACGGGTTGCAACATTGCAGTCCTTCAATGTAGAGATACGGCCAAATGGCGATGGCGCTATCAGAAAGTCATCGATATACGGCAAAATGCGGTATCCGAGCTGCTCTCTTACGTATCGGACGAGTGGCTTCAGCAGCTTGGTGAACCATAACGCTGAGCGGCCCCATCCGAAGGGTAGAGAAATACATCTGAAGTAACGCCCGTAGTAGTGAAACAAGAAATAGTCTCTCATTGAGGGGTGCAGGTAGAATGCCCGATAACCGCCTTTGATATCAAAAGATAACAACATGTCATTCTGCTGCAAGTCGAGCGCGAAACCCGGAAGCGTCTCCATCTTGATACTTCCGCGCTCCCAATGCTTTGACTGCCTGCAAAAATTAACGACAAAGCGGCCTTTAGTCTCTCCGGAACTGTCTGTATGCCATACGGTAAATGCGGAGGGTAGCATTTTCCCCTCCGCGACTCTGGCCATTGCGTACTCTTCTGTCACCTCTTCGTATATCTTCTCTGACAGCCCTTTGCTGAGGTCTTTCTCAGCGTAGTCCCGGTCTACGGGACACTGTGGGATCGACAGTAGCACTATGCCTTCGGTAAACGGTGTCTTTGGAGGATCAAAGATTCCGTACTGAACGGCACGCACCGTGTAGGAAGAGGCCCCGAGAAGTGTTCGTCACGTATGGGCCTTCTCGGATGTCTTCCTCCAAAGAGGCCTGATCCCGCGATCCTCTTTGGAAAATAAAGTGTTGGACATTACTTCGCCGCCGGACCGGCCGTAGGCTGGCTCGGTCCTTTGCGTTTGGAGGCTTTCTGAGAGAGCATGAGTTTTGCTAATTCCTTCGCCGCTTCAATTTCCAGTCTACTGAAAAGGGCCTCGCGCAGCGTGCGATGCGCTTCAGAGTGCACGGCATCGTGAGTTTGTTCAACAAGGAAAGCTTGCTGGCGAGCTAGCTCTTGACCCTTTTCGATTACGTCCTTAAAGTATTATCCTCTCATGGACAAAACTTCTAAGCTCGCCTTTATGCCGGTATAGCTTATCTTAAGCAGCTTAGAAGCTTCTAATGGGTCCTTCATGCCCATCGCGAATGTCCAGGATGCCATTGCAATTTCAAGCCAGACCCCTGCGGCGTTTAGGTACTCCCATTCCTTGTGCGATCGGCGGTCTCTGTTGTTGAGCTCCATGATAAACACGTTTGGCTCAGGCTTGAAGTATGCCATGTGATCAATTGGTACATGCGGACCGCGATCAAAGAGCGTTCCTTGTCCCATATTTCTTGCATCGGATAGAGCAGAAGATACCAACTTGTAGTCTTGATGTTCACACTGAGCGGAGCTGATATGTTCTTTAAGATCGGTCCAGAATGAGGCAAGGGCTTTGTCCTGTGTAGCAGTATTGTCGGTCATGATTGCGCTTAGTGCACGCAAGGTTTAAAGATGTCGCCGCTTTGGAATGGAAGGCAAGTTTTGAAAGAAACGGACATAGGGAGCAAAGTAAGAGCGTTATGGCCACGCTCTCGGCGTTATAAGCACTCCCTGTGGCGCGCCATGGCGTCCGTGCGGCACGATCAAATAGTCTCGATTGAGCGCGGTCGCGCGAGAAGGTTCTTCGAAACGTGTGGCATGCTCCACGACGGATGTAGCTGCTTGCCATTCCTTGTGACATCCTTCATGGCTGTTATCGATAACAGTAGGGATATATCCCACATTAGGTGGCAACATGGCAGAGACAACGTCATATTCGAGAAACGAGAGTATTTCTCAGAACGCGACAAAATGCGTTTCGTTACACGTAAATGTCACGAACATGCTTTTGAACGTTTTAAATATTTTTAATATATATATTATACTTGTCTTTTCGTTTTTTGACGAACACAATAAAGAAGTCTTTGTATTGTGCGAAAAGGCACCTCTCTCGTTTTCTGTGGCAAAAACTGTCAAGCGTCAAAATACACGATTTTCCCGCAGCTCCCAGAAATATATATGTATATATATTATAAGCCCTATACGTATCTAAAATAAAATTTTAGATTTTTATGAAAATACGAGAAGCAAATAAATGTTATTTATCATCTCCGTCAGTGAAGCTTTTGACCTAGATAATGATTAGAATGTATTCCGTAGATCTTCGTATTGTTTTCATAACATGAAATATGTAATATATACAACGTTTCTTGCGAGGTCCATGAAACATTTCTTTCCGCTTTGAAAAATGTGCATTGTAGGGAAGTATCTTGCAAACTTTCAAACGCCAGCGAACATTTGAAATACAGCAATGCAATTCATTTTAATTCTACGTGACAAATACGATTGTCTTACCCATACAAACTTTAAAACAGAACATTTGAGAACTAAGCGCGTTTCCCGTGCTCCCCTGTACCTTGTATCTTTTTTTATCTCCAGGAAAGATTACCCAACACAAATTCAATCGCGGTAATACGAGTAATTTACACTGAGGCATTATCCCCAAAAGTTTATTGTTCCGAGATTTTCGCACATGTCCTACGCAGATGCAGCACAAATTTACTTCATAAAGGCCTGTAGGTCTCTTTATTTGATAAAGTTCTGTAGTCACTAAAACGTTCTCAACAACCATGAAGAACTGCAAAGCTAGTCCAGCTACTTTTCTCGCAGCTAGCATAACAATTCTTCGGAGTACCAGACGTCGCATGTCAAACGTATGCAATCAACGGTTTCGATCTTTTTTTGGATTAAGTCATAAAACGAGTTCAATACTATGGAACCGTCTAACCAACATTATTCCTTCATATGCGAGACCAAAACATTTGTTGTGGACTCTATTCTTTCTTCGCCATTACTGTTCGGAACCTTTTAATTGTTCGGTATGCAGCACGGACGAGAAAACATTTCGAAAATGGGCATGGATATTTATATCTGTTATTGTGCAAACATCACCAGTACGTTTTCACTTTTCTTTCTGATTAAATGAATAGTTACTAAAATCTAATGAAGATGAAGTTTGAAAACAGATTAAAAGAAGAATCGTTATTTGGATGCAAAATATCCGTAGACTGTACTGATTTTTGAGTTCAAGAACCTGCTCCATTTTCTAGTGATTGGTATTCTCACAAGCCTTGGAATATCTATTCCGACGGGAAATATTATGTGGGTTCATGGGGGTTTCCAGCTGGAATCTTTCCAGATCTGAAAATATTTCGTTTGGCTTCAAAGTCTCAATGGCATTCTACAGAGAGAGTTTTAAGCGATGAAGGGTACTCGGACTCTAAAGGTCTAAGATGTGGTGAATTGAGTGGAAGCCTAAAAAGTATTCATTCTCTTATAAGATCTCGACATGAGACGCTGAACAAGCGTCTCAAGCAATTTCTTGTTCTTGAGCATAGATTTTGGCATCCCCTGCAGAAGCATAGTCTATGTTTTCATGCGGTTTCTTATATTGTCTATTTGGCAATTCAAAATGGTGAACCACTTTTTGAGATATAGTAGATGATCAATTTCGTATGTAAAAGACCAAAGTGGGTAATGTGCTTGACATTATGAGCTTCTTGTGAAGCATATACTTCCGAAACGCTACAAAACCAAATCAGAACTTACTTCTTCTTGAAATATATGTAATTTACACTGAAAAATGTAAATATATCATTGAGTAGGCGCATTTCCCGTAGTCCCCAGGGACTAAGTCCCCGTGAGACACATCGAATGCGTCCGGATGTGCTGAACAATGCAGCGGAACCTGGCCGCAGCAGGGTACGATTACAGGTACCCGGGGTCGTTTAAGCCTTAAACGACCCCGGGCACGATTAACCGTTAAGCGACCCCGGGCGCGCTTAAGCCTACACGTGCCCGGATGCTGTACGGAAGCGTAACCCGCTTGTTGTCGTTCTTGGCTGTAGCAACATATTCTGCACCCCCCGCCGCCTCCTGTCGTCGGTGGTGTGCTTGCGGAAGAGATGGGTCTCGGTAAGACCATCATCGCTATCTCGCTCATCGATTCAACCATCGAGCATGCGCGTCAAAGTCGATATGCCTCCGTTGCTGGCCATCGTTCGGATCTCATCAGCAATGGCGCCACGCTCGTCGTCTGTCCCGTAACGCTGCTCAAGTAATGGGAGCAAGAGTTTAGAACAAAGCTACGGAATCTATTACGCGTGCTCACGTGGTACGGCGCGCGTACGAAGGACTCGAACAGGATCGCGGGTTATGATGTTGTGCTCACAACATACGGCGTGCTTTCGTGCAACAATTATGACTCGCTGACTAAGATCCACTGGTATCGCCTTATCATCGACGAGAGCACCTATCTGCGTGGTGGCGCGAACAACTGTGCATCTGTGCTAAACTATGAATTGGTGTCTTCTCAACGATGGACAATCTCTGGGACGCCGTTTGGAAACCACTTACCCACTTTTCTCGGTACGATGCGCTTCCTAGAAGTGGTACCCTTTTCGTCCTCGAAAGACTTCGATTTCATCACATCCACATTCAACAAGGCCCCACTCAGGAACAATGCCGTGAATACCGACAGCATCTTCTTTGTTCCCCGCCTGGCATATGTGCCCAAGAGCCTCGTGATGAGGCACGTCAAAGATCAGGAGTTCCGTGGCTCCGCTCTGGTCGAGTTGCCTCCCGCCTCTGGCCGCCTGGTCAAAGTGAAGGCGGATTGTTTGGAAAAGTCAACGTACAAGACTGTAGAGGAAAAGATTCAAAGTGCTGCGTTTCCGCGCTTGTAGAGTGAGCGGCAGTTCGGTGCAAATGTACTTCCGCTGCTCCAGTCGCTGATACCCGTCCGAATGATGGCGGACGGGGTTGTGCTCGAGGCTCGCGTATGGAACGTTGGAATTACTTCGCGCATCATCGGTTACTGCGGCAAAGCATCGGACGTACAACTGCCCCGGGGATTCATACCGGAGCGAAGATCAAGCAGCTGATCGACGACATCACATCGTACCGAGTGAGGGATGAGATAAACAAGTTCGTGGCCTTCTCGGAGTTCTGGGAGGTTCAAGCGGCCATCAGGACTGCACTGGAGCGCGCCGGTCACAGGACTCTCACGCTTGAAGGCTCCATGAGCGCGGTGAAGCGCGGCAAGATCATTCGGCAGTTTTCAGAGGGTGTCGAAGTGTCAGCAATGGTGTTCAGCATGCGCTTGGGGGCGTGCGGACTCACGCTGACGATGGCGAATGTAGTTGTGTTGCTCGAGGTGGGTGTGGACCATGCACTGGAGCTGCAGGCAGTGAATCGCATCCATCGTATTGGTCAGACCCGTCGCGTGGAGACGCTCACGTATTTCACGGAGGATACGGTGGACGAACGTGTGATGACCGTGAGACACAGATGGGGTTTACCGAGATACTTTGGCGACCTTGACAAGATCAAGAGGGAGAAGGGCGATACAGGTTGCACCAAGCTAGACGAAATGAGAACTATTTATGATTGGTCGCCTTGGGTACGGTTATAGTTACCCGGGGTCGTTTGAGACTTAAACGACCCCGGGCAAACAGACTGTGACCATGAGTCTTTCGATACGCGGCTAACCCATAGTATTGCAACAAAGGCCTTGCACTGTAGGCTTTTTTACTGTGAGATGAACATGTGTGAACATGTGTGAACATGTGTGAACATGTGTGAACATGTGTTCATCTCACTGTGAGATGAACATGTGTGAACATGTGTGAACATGTGTGAACATGTGTTCATCTCATAGTAAAAAAGCCTACAGTGCAAGGCCTTTGTTGCAATACTATTGGGTTAGCCGCGTATCGAAAGACTCATGGTCACAGTCTGTTTGAGATGATCAACGGCCGACCACTTAGGGCCGTACAACTCTTGACAAAGGTTTCTCCGATCCGAAGAGTAGCACAGATCAAAGAGTAGCACTTCCGGACCTCAAGACCGCTTCAAATTCCTCCGGGCACGTCTATATAAAAGGCTTAAACGTGCGCGGGCATGTATAAGCCTCATCCGACACCGGGCACATTTATATAGTTAAATTTGCCCCGGCAAGGGTATCTGTACCCGCAGCAGAACCTAAATGGCAAGGCCTGTTCTGTTTCTCTAAATGACACAACTGCTCTCAGTTCCGATAATTCTTATGTACACGTCCACAGTGCGGTGCGAATTCCGCAGCTTGCAGCTGGGCTCAGTAAGCTGTTACCGTAGTGCTGGGCTCCACAATTTCGCAAGAGGCGCTAGAAGCCAAATTGCTCCTACAGAGGAGGCGGATCCAAAGCCCGTACTTGGTCACAAGATCATAAAGAATTTAATTCCGAAAGGAGAACTGCTTGTGACAAACGTGTGGCGCATTTGAGGCGGCACATTCAGCGTAGAATCTATGTTACCGTGTCCAAGGAGACATGAAGTTGGCTGGACATGTCAACAACATGTAACCGTCATATTCCAAATAATCCAAATAATCAATGATTGAACTACGGGCTCCGAGCGGCTTGTACCAGGGTAAGGCACCTCAAAAGCTCTTGTCACAGAGCATTGCTCTGCATTGCTCTGCGACAAGACATTGCTCTGCATTGCTCTGTGACAAGAGCTTTTGAGGTGCCTTACCCTGGTACAAGCCGCTCGGAGTCCGTAGTCGCTCACTGGGTCAGGAGTGTGGAGCGCATATGGTGTCAGACCTTGAAGAGCTTGATGATATCCGTGCGCGACAATCATATTGGCATGCTTACAGCGACGCCCGAATCGGACGCCGGCTCTTATTCGTCCGTGTTTCGTACGAGTTGTTCCATTGAAGCGTTGTCTAACTCGACCAGTGCTGATATCAATCGGGCCTGGAGAAGCGGGTCTTGTCGGGTCATTTGCATCCTGTTTTCAAAATAAATTTTCGGCACAGCATGTGATGGTAAAATAGCGAACAAACTGCAACCAACACGTTGCTTTATCTTCATCATTGGAATGCAGACAAAAGTGCCTTGCATAAGGATTTTTGCTAAAAATCGGGATATAGCAAAACTGACGGGGGAGGCAGTTTCGCTATATCTCCATCACGTTACTGTTCTAACAATCGTTAGATAAGGTTATGTCGAAACCTGGTGCGATAACGGGTCACTCGACAGCTAAATTGGTCCCTCGCCTTCGGCTCGGGACCTAATTTAGCTGTCTCGTGCCCCGTTATCTGCACTTGGTTGTCGACATGACTCCTACATATTTTACTGGCGAGCCCTCCCATACTGGGTGACTCCTAAAAGCACAAATCGCATTTTGAACATACGTATTTTTACACGTGGGTGCACAATAGTTTGGCTTTGTGTGCACGCAAATGATTAGATTTGTCGGAGCCTGTAGCACGGACGAGGTTGACTGTGTACTGTACACAAATGTTGGCGTTCGAAAAAATACTAAGAAATCAAGATGGTTGGTTTTACAGTCCCCCATAAACTGTGTCATCCTGCACAATTTGGGAGTCGTCGGGCACGGTATCCTAGTTTGTCACGATCGGTCACGTTTTCCTCGGTACCATATTCTGTTTTTAGGAATCTTCCACTCACGCGACACTTCGTCATACGTCATTCTTCTTTGCTTCAACATCTCATCATGAGAGTACACGCTCCTGACCATCCGTAGATTGCAGGGTACAAGCATGCTTTCGGTATATAGTCCTGTTGCTCTCACTCTGTGCTCCCTTTCTTCCTCCTTCACTCCTGTGCCCAAGTTCTTCACTTTCTGTCTTCCTCATCTGCCCCTTCCTCACCACCTTCCGTTTCCTGCGGAATAACAAAATGCCCCTTCCCTACGACTCGCATCACCGTCCTCGTCACAACCTTGAACTCGCTCGAGAACCGTCATCATCTCTGCCCACCGTCGCTCGAACCTCCCCGTTCGTCTTTCTTGTTATCTTTCTCATCTGGTGGGGTTGTCACAATCTGTTTGCGCTTCACGCTCAACAAATTCTCAACTCCAACGTACGAGTACCTCACCTTTTCGTTGACCTTTCGTTCGCCCAGATACTTCTGGGATTTCTCATGTCGTTTGTCTTTACAAAGCTGCCCACCCAACCCGATGTTCCGAAGAAGTCAGACGCACCTGCGGCCATTGCTTCCAGCGATCTATTTTCACCCGCTAGGTTTACCCCTCTCATGTTATCGATAGCAGTCTTTCATTTGGCAGGAACGGTTTTCACCAACTCTTCGTTTGCGCTTATCGGATCGACTACAACGCTCGTCTGGAAGCTCACCGAACCACTGATAGCTGTGTTTCTCAAGCGTATCATACTTCATGAACGCACTTCTCTCATGTCTCTTGTTGGCATGAGTCTAGTGCTGTCTGGTGCGCTTCTCTTCTCCGCGGCAAATTTTTCGCTCCAATTCTCCCCAGTCATCCTGTCAAATCTGTTCATACCCCTTCGCAACATATTCCTCAAACGGCGTCAGTACACAGAATCACAACTGTTGTCATCCTCTCACACTTTCTTTCAACTATCCCTCTGCGCGCTTCCGTTCTGCCTTCTCTCCTTGTTACTGAAGAACGTTCTTTTTGGCTTTCGTATGGCTCCGCTTTACCCTCTGCTTCAGAACGCACTGCTTTACAATTCGTATCAACTAGCGAGCATAGCTTTGCTAGAATGCATGGATGTGCTAACGCATTCCCTGGCCAATACTTTGAAGCGTTTCTCTGGCATTGCTGTCACTGCCTACGCGACTGGTGAGGAGTTTTCCGCTGCTCGATTCTTAGCGTTGCTTCTAACCGCAATTGGCTTTCCCGTACATGTCATGGCCAAGCACAAACCCCATACCCGCGTTACATGCAAGAGCTACGGTCTTGCATCTGTTATACAAGCGGTTCTACTGCTGCTGTTTCTCATCCGAACGTGTAACGAATTTGCCTTCCTCGAAGATTTCATGCAGAAAATGACGATTTCGAAGGCGATATTCTCTATGGGTGACGTGAACAGTTTGCGAGCCACAAGCAATTTCGTTTCAGCTTTTATGAAACCACAGCCTGTTCCCATTCCGGGCGAAGGAAACTCGGAAGAGAGAAAATCTCCACACGAAGTATCATCCAACTTTGTTATTTCTCAGGCGGGACGCTACATTTCAACAACTGATATGTATCACTCGGAACAAGAAGCGTTGACATTCCCGGATACCAACTGCGGAAATATGGTTTGGCAGTACGGCGGTTTCATAAAACTTGTGGACTTGACAAAGTCGGAAACATGCAACGACACACATGTGAATTGTAACAAGGTGAATCCCTCGATGAAGAACAGGCGCATGGTGCATTATCGCCCCGCTGCGAATGGCTTTAATCGAAAAATGAATGTTACATTCCATGACGCATTTACAAGACTGGGATACGAGGGCGATGTGGTTCTGTATATTGGCATCGGGATGCAATATTCCTTCAAGGATGATGAATCAAAGAACGACATGTTTCACGGTCAGAAAATCGAGAACACTGTTAATACATTCAGGTTTACTCCGCAAGCCTTGAAGTTTTTGAAGAGAATGGATGATTTGCAGATGCCTATGTTTATGAGGGGCGATTTCACACTTCAGGTCTCCCGGCTCGCTGGGTATCAGTATGGTCTTTCCACCGGGTGTCCAAGCCTTTTCATCAACGAAGAACTTCACTTGGGAGCCTTGCTCGAAGAAAAATACCGCAGAATAATGAATCGTAGTGGGAAAAAGTCGTTGAAGATAGCGTTCAATCTCACTGGACGTTACAGGCTTTTCGGATGGATGAAGTTGATTGCTGATCAGCACCCTGGCAGTCTGTTCTACGCACAGGGACCTGAAGATTTTCGAGTATTGCGGAATCACAATGTATCCTTCGACAAAGTACGCTTTTACGGGAATATTCCAGACTGGCTGGAAAGTCTTTCGCATATGGATTTATCCATCGGGCCTCGAATTCATGGCAACATGGCCGCTATTGCAGCTGGCGTCCCAGCATTTGTCGTGGCGCCGGACTTTCGCGTTGTGGAAATGGCCGAAAGAATGAAAGTGCCGCACACGACTATGTATGACGAAACCTTGAAGAATGGAATGAATGTAAGTGAAATGATTTCCAAAGTAGGCTTCGATGGACATATGTTTGATACGAATCGATGTCAGATCGCGAAGCTGTATAAGGAGCATTTGGGCAAGTTTGGAATACAACTAGCGCGGCATGTTGAAAAAGTTTCCCAGATATGCTGAACAGAATGACTCAGAATGATCTAGAATGGCGTAGCCGTAGCGTAACACAGAAACGTGTCTGTTAGTGATCCTAGTCTAGTCGTTTAGATTCGAAACATAAATGAGGAAGATGAGATATAGTCTGCAGTGTCAAATTGGTAACTTGGTAAAGTGGGATAGACGTTCAACGTCTAGTTCAGTGCAAAAAAGCGTGAATAATTCCCCAAAAATAAGTTCCCGGAAAGGCAAGAATCAAGTCACAACTGAATCATTCAATACTTTGGACAAAGACGAGTTGTCGAAAGTGTCAGCTGAATTATAGACCGCGAATTTGGGTGCTCATTTTTGAAGTTGAAAAATTCAAAACGAGAAATTTCCTAGAAGATCAAAGTGAAAATCAAAAAATTCATAGAGTTTTTAATTATGAAAATGGTTTAGATTTTTCCCTGCATTACACTAAAAAAATTACTAAAGTGTAATTCTTTTCGAAGATGTCTTCTTCCAAATTGATAATTCTTCACGGAGTAGGACGGAAAGCAGTAAGAACTTATCGAGCTTTGTTGGCGGTTTGAGCGAAACCACAAAAGAGCGGGACATTCTGCATTCTTCTAAGTCAAACTACGAATTTTGCTTAAATTTCAAATTTCGACTCACTGAGATCTTCTAAAACGACAGCAGCACACTCAAACTTGGATTCCGAGCCCACTCGCGCTCGTTTGCAGCATGTCTCCAGAATCTGCATAGCAAGAATATCGTAGTCACCAGGATTCTTCTCACAGACAATCTGCATTTGTTCTGCGGCCTTAATGGCACAGCTCCTAATTTTATCCGATTCTGAAGTAGCTTTCCCAATGCTTCCCCTGATCACAAATCTTGACCATCCGGGTGTAACATTAAATACTTCAGACTGGCGACACGTAAATACCCGTGCCGCGGTAGACTCGGGAGCATTTTGAGACCAGGCAAACATTGAAGAGCACTTTTCCTTATCGAAAGTGAGGGGTTTTGTGTCCTCTGCTTCTTGCTCAGTCAAAACTGTTCGGTTTTCGCATCTGTGAAGCACTGGTTGAGCATACGTGGAAAATTTAGTTGGAGTTGAGACGGTTACAATACCGAGTCAAATAGAAGGCTGTTCTCAATGCAGTCAATGGTCGCATTGCTTCTTCCAATGGTATCCATTCCTTTTCTGGAGGCTTTCCAAAAGACAAGGCTTCTAGCTACCTGTGCCTCGTACTTATTGCGTGGATTAATGCCAAAAATACGCACGAGTTTTACGGAACATTTCTCGGTGCCGTTCTCCAAATTACTGAGCCCAATGACAGCTGTGATGAGGAAGAGCAAAGCAAAAGCCATTGAGCATTACGTTCTCATGTTCTTTTTGCGAAGGTATGTTTGAGAAAGAGTAATAGTCGTCTGAGTTGTCAAAGACTTCATTTGCTATATCAGAATTCATTCCAACTTATACCAAGCGATGACTGTGATAGTTATTGCGTGATATAGTGATGAAACTTCAAGGAACCGCAGAAGTAGATTTATTTGAGAAATTGTTTTAGCGATCAGGCGTGAGATGCTCTACCTCTTTGTGAAGCGCAATGATGGAGACTGTCGCAGTCGCTTCATAAAGTTGAGAGTTTTTACATATCTCTTAATCTCCGCCTGATCACTCTTTCAAAACCCTCCCACACATCCCGGGACAGTATGTTGATGTAGTTATTGTTGTTCTGTCGGGACACGCGCAGCGCGCGATTCTCTTACGCTAGCTCCCTGGATCATGCGCCCCGCCGAAGCTTACGAGGAGTCCCGGGGGCGAATAGGTGGAGCATGGCGCATAGTAAAGAATAGCCTCTAGCTCCTGCTTGGAAGAAGCAAGAGGACTAAGAAAGAGAACGAACGTTTTCCCTGCTTTGTTTGCCCAGTGTCAGAGCACCCACTTGAAGTCGCGGCTCGCTGTGCGACCGCCAGGAAGGCAGATAATTGCACGTCTTGCCCCAGGTAGGGGCCCAGAGCCATTGTCATCAAAAATTGCAAACGCTCATGATGTACCACAATTTGCCGCCACCAAAGATTTGTTTTAGTAACGTCGTTATATTTCGGAGTGGTTCAACACAGTTCGCATCGCCGCCGAAAAAAACCGGAAAGGAGATATAATACTATGTTCACTATTCTCAGACGGCTTTTTGTTTACCACGGTCTTTTCCGTGCGCAGAAAAGCATATTTGAAGAAGTTCAAGCATGGGTTTGCATACAGTACCCCGGGTTGCTTTAAAAAATTATTTTACAGCTATGTTCTGTAAGAACTTGCGTTACGAAGAGGTAATATAAGCCTTATATTACCTCTTCAAAATATAGGAGAAAGTACGCATTTTCGCAAACGATGAAATACATGAGCACAGTAAGCAAACTCATTGAAGTCACTCTCGTCATCACCGCCGTCCCCACCAACGCCGTCCAGAAGCAAGCCCACGCCCCCGGCGCCTCCGTCACCCCAATCACCAGCTTCTCGGATATCACTGTTACCTCTATCCTCACCATCCGCCCTATCTCCTTCAACCACGCTTGTCCCTGCACAACCGCAATCTCCGCCATCTTTCAATTCCACGTTCGCGCCCCTTTCTCTTCCATTCCCCTTCTTCCTCCTTCAATAAACGTAAAGCCGCCAAATGCTTACATGCCTTCCTTTCCGTCCACGCCTCTTATTCTATGCAGTCTGCTGCCGCGACCGAAAAAACTGTAGATCCCGTCACAGCCATCCCTTAAGTCCATTATTGCGTAGCCGTCGTTGCGGAGGTCTCTGATCACAGGGAACTACATTAAAACAGCTAGATAAAAATTTCCGAGCGATATCCCCGCTATATTCGGTTAACTAGTCAGTTTTTTCAACACTGTATTATGCCAGAAAGCTGGTCTGCCTAATGTCTAAGAGCACAGTGACAATGGCTTTTCAATAAAAACGTACTTCCGCTGTCTGCTAGACGCTGGTTTAGTGCGGTCTGTTCGGTAAAGGAACGCATTGGCGGGGTGATATTACTGAGAGCAAGCGAGGTAAGTTGCGGCGGTCACCATGTGTACCGAAACATGCGGAGCATAATAGCAATAAATACATGGCAATACATATTGATAAAATGAATGGGTTTAACTCACTCTGATGCAAGAGAAATATTAAGCTCCAGGTGGCAGTTTTGGCAATGAATCTAGCATTGGAGATACGTTCGTACTCGAGAAAAGCTTATGCAGACAGCACTGCGCTTCGACCGTTATCGGATCTTTGGTGTTGAAACAGTCAGAACCAAACGTTGAAGGCCTCAGAGCACAATCTGCGCGAGCCGTTGATTGAAACAGCTCTTTTCCGAGTGGATTAACAGCGATACACTTTGCCAACTTGATGCACAGAATGTTCTCTAAAATGTCTCTAAATTTAGTTTTCGGATAGGTAATATAAGGCTTAAAGTGCAGCGCTGCACTTTAAGCGTCATATTGCTTGTCTGTAAACTACCGCTTACTGTAACACCGGCAACTGTATGCGTACCCGTTCAAGCATGGGGTCGAATTGATTTTCGTCAAAAACACCAGATTCAAGCAGTTCAAGGGAATGTAGACTTGGTGTAATTAAAAGTCTCCAATTTCCATGGTTAAAAGACTAATATCGTCCTTCAACAAAGTCTCCAATTGCTGTCGCAAGAACACTAAAGACTTGGTAACTTTTGTTGATTTTTTTGGAAGAGCTTGCGTCTCAGCATTTGGTTCATGCTCGATTCAAGTCTTCGACTCATATTGATGTTGATTAACAATGCAAAGCTTCCGCAGCACACTCTGCATAACTCTGTTTTGCAGCTCTTCGACCTTACGCAATCTCGCGCAAAACAGAGACAGAAAGCCGTTGAAGAGGGCTTTCGTCAGGGCCGTATTTGTGACTAGATTTTTGACCAAGTCGAAAAGTCAAAGTGACTCAAAAAATTTCGTAGTCAGTCATATTTAGTCACATACTTTTGCCCTTTTCTAAGTGTGATTGGCTTGAAAATAAAACGCACTACTCTCGGCTTGAGATATATAAGTATACATATCAGCTTGTTTAGGCTCTAACAATGTATATTCCTTCTAAAGAATGTTAATTCAAACTTCAAAGTTTTTAAAAAGATTTTAAAAATGAGCAAGAAATTGAAAACAAAGGCAAACGTAAGCAGAAAAAGCGATAACTCACCGACTATTTAACTATCTAAACTATTTTCAGTGGAAGCAATACGAAAACTTAATTTTAAATCCATTTGAGCTATTATGTTGCACACGTGTGAAATTATGAGTAATTATGAACGTGACACGTGTCTTTGTTGCCAAGTGTACTTTACATGACTAAACATGGCTAGGTTTTTATTGCATATGCTAGTCAGTCATAAAAGAAATCCTACATGATTTATTGAACTATATGCGAGGAAACGCTTTCACTCATGAGTCATTTATATTTCTATCAAGACAGTCAGTCACAAAAGCGGGCCTCGCTTTGGTTCGTAGGCGGTAATACCAAATAGCAGAGAGATTTTATACTCTCTAGTTGGAACTTTGAAGACCTTGCTGATTCCTAAAACCATGAAAGGCATGAAGTCGAAATTTAAAGATTATTTCAGAAAGGTGAAGGAAACATCCAATGCACTGGCGCTGCAAAATCCGTGCATACTGGGGACAAAAGAAGACAGCAAACTGAAAAATATTATGTCCATCAAAAAGCCTGAGGCTCCTCAAATTCTGCTTTATCTAGACGATCCAAATTTTGTTCTCTACTGTCTTTTGTCTGAAACAAAGTCAGTCCCTAATGAACTCTCCAAAAATGCTCCTAAAGATCTCGGTCAACAGAAAGTTTATAAAGCTTTTTCTTCTTTTGGATTTCAAGATTTTGATCGGAAGCAACGTCAGTGAGAGTCTTCTCCCGCTGATGGAAGCATGAAAAAGAACAAGAACACGAAAAGCTCTCTACCACTTTTTAATCGCGGCAAGAAAAGCTCTAACCCGCTTAATAAACGACAGAATACAAGGAACGGTTCCTGTTTTGATTTCGGATCCACGCAGCACTACAGGCACTTCAAAGAATGCAAGTACAAGAATTGTCGGACCCACCTGCAGAAGATGATACCACTTGGAAAGTAGTAGACCGAGAAGAATAACCCCTCTGATGGTTTTCTTGCAAAGACGCCACCACTTTGATAGCCAATCAATCTCAATCCTAAGACGTGAAGCCAACACTTTAAAGGAAACGACCGACCTGAACCCCATATTGGACCTCGGTTGAGCAGGGAGTGTTGGTTGCGTGAATGCGGCGGTTCGGATCGCTCGGCTGATAACCGTTTAACCAAGCCCCCTTATCACCAGATCTACTGGCTTCGCGAGCGGGAATACTGGGACGAATTGGTTGCTGAGGATGCCCGTATCAAAGAGATTCAGTTCTTATTCGAGTGGCGCAACCAGGAATATTTTGATAAGTCGATTGTTATGCAATCCCACTAGTGGGCTAACAAGAGCCGAGTCGCGGAAAGCGCATCTACAGAGTGTTCGAAACCTGCTCTCTATAGAGGTAGATGCAGCTGCAGAACCCTCTGATAGAACCAGCGCGATGCCCGGTGTATGTCCGGGTGGCCCCGATCTGAGCGTGCAGTAAGAGGTAAAGGGGAAGAATCGGCGTAGGTATCCGGTTGTTTCGTCGAGCCACAGCGAGTGGGGATATGCAGACCAACAGTGGAGGGCAGCAGAGGATCAGCAAACGAGCCGCAGTGCGGAGCACTGACTCGTGATAAACGGAAATAAGTTCAGAGACTAGCGGGCCAAACCTGTATAACAAGACAGAGAAACAAGAGCCGTATGATAAAAATAATAACGAATAAACAACAAAAAGGTGCCGTAACGACGGCCTAGGGCTCCTCGGGGACAGAGGTGGATAGCAACACCGGGGATGCGGCGGTTTAGCCCGGTTAGGGACGAAGAACCGTTCGCACGCGGCAAGAAGCTAGGTCTAAAGGCCTCCTTGAGGTTTGCTTCCCGCACAATGGCTGCAAGTGCCACCACCTATATAGGGCACTTGAAAATATCAACTAAAAATATCTAACTATCCGGCGCTGCCGGCCAACACTCTACACGTGTGGAACCGTGGCAAGTTTGCCACGGCGCACCCGGCATCGGGCCAACTCGGCATATGTGTGCAGAAACATTACCCTTCGTAGGCATACCCCAAAATAGGGACATTACCACCAATGCACTACCTCCATCGAGAGCGTTACCGCCGAAACCCCATAGAAGTGAGCATGTCCGAAAGAGCATTGCTCTACATCTCCCCCTTCTCAAGGCGGGAACATCCAAGAAGTACCGTTTCTTAGACCCTTTGTGGACTTCTTCAGTCGGACATCCATATTTTCGGCGTTGCTTCATCGTACCCGGAACAATCTCCCATCCGCGCTGTAGCGGCTTTAGCAAGTCCTAGACATCCCCAGAGCGGTCGTACGTCCTCTCCAGAGAGATTCCACTCCATTAAAGTGGGCATTCTGGAACAAAAGCTCCTGAATAATATCGTCTACAGTAGCTTGCTCACGAACTTCGCTCGATCCGACTTTCCGGCTTTCCGTATTGCACGGGGCGAGCCAGCTCCTCCGGTACTTTTTCTAAGCCGTACGAGACGATTGAGCTAAAGAAAGCCGGATTTGAACACCGGGAAGTGCCTCAAACGAGGTCGTTTCGGTTCGGCCTTACTGTGAGCAACCGAAAATCGGCGAACGGAACACCTCCGCTGGGCGGCTTGAATAATAACGGAAGTCAGCGTTCTTTACCACTACTTGTAGCTCTATCGAAGCTCTGTTCGGAGGCCCGTTCCCGAAGTAATCGGCAGCCGCATTGCGAAGATAACGCACTCCCAAGTTGTGCTAAAAATAGCTCCATCGAGGTATGTTTCGCGAACGCCATAACTCAGGAACCGTTGCAGACGGCAATGGGCTGTCTCTGTTAAGTTTACGTTTCTCTAATTGGAGTTCATTGATGTTAAAAAGTCCGAATTTACGCTCGATTAAGTGGGTCAAACGCGATCGTTTCAGTTCGGACGTCCCGAAGGGGCAAGTTGATTGACCGACCGAGATGACTTCGGAACTTCGTGCTCAGTCTTCCCAGAAAAAAAAGTCCTCACAGAGGGGCTCCATACCATCCAGAGAGGTGGCCTATTGATGCCGAGATCTGCGCGAATGCCGTGTGACAGATACAGCACAGGTCCGGTGCAGTGTACTGAAAGCGCTGTAGAGCTCAACCCTTCACCACGAATGAAGGCATACCGTTAACGAACGGACTCCATACATGCTGTAGAACGGTGGAACAGGCGCCAGACACCCATGAGCGTGCATACATCCCAAAAATAACTGGGTTATGAAACCGTGAACAGCTCGAACGGTTAAGCGCAATTTCCCTGTAATGGCAAATGTAAAATCCGTCTTTGCGGCAAAGAAACCGACGAGATTCGGCATGTGCGACATGTAGTGGCACCTAGGGGTGATAAAGACGGCAAGTCATGCCCCGTATAGTGGATGTAATTCATCAAGCCGTTGCCGGCATGGCTCAAAATTTTCTTCTTGTTCTCCCCCTTCTCAGTAGGCAATACCTCGTTCGAGGCTGTTGCAAATGGCCCACGGGAAAGGGCTTACTTTCTGCAGAAGCGGCTGTAGCGATAAAACTTCTTACTCTTCCTTCCAGTGTCCTGGCTTCTTCTCCTTCTTCTTAGGCTTGTTTCTTCTTCATCTTCTTCTCCACTGTACGTGGCTTCCGCGTTTCGCGCCTGGTTTGTTCAGCCATGGCTGTCCGCATGGAGCGGCATTTTCCGTCTGAGACGGCATAAAACTCACAAATCGTGGGTGGTCAACCCAATTGGGCTTTGTCCAGCGTAGCCGGTATCGGTGTCGGTGTGCGACGGTGGTACTGTAGGACCTTAGAGCGAAGTAGATGCTCGATAGGCTCATGTGCGTCCTACGAAGAAGGACAGCCGTACCAACCGACTCGATACAATAGCTCTCCATCAGAGGCGTAGCCGTGACTAATCAGACGGTCCATAACGTACTCCCTGTCAAGGACACGCCGCTCAGTGTGCGGTTCGGTTATTGTGCTCTCTTCTGAGGTGTCGTTGATTTCTTTTCGTCGAGGGCATCGTTGCCAAACGGCTTCCGTCCTGACGGCACTGCGTTCTGTACGCCAGGTGTTCCTGGTGACGATTGTGTGTTCCTGACATTTAGGCTTCCAGATTTCTGGCTTTCCTTCCCGTGTTGTCGGGCTATGACCTTATCTTGGTCCTCTCGAACAGCGAGCTTCTGGCGTTCCGGCGAGGTCTCCCATCGTGAGGCTGAACGGTCTGCATTGCGGTGCGCCAGCGAGTGGTGCTGTTGTGTGCGCCGTGGCGGCGTTTCGTCACTCACTGCTGGTGATGGGGCCTGCGCCGTTGCCCGGCTGTACGCTGCTGATTCGAATTCGGAATTTCCGTTTTCGCCGATCGCGAGCCTTACAGCAGGCACGTGCCCGGCTCGTGTGTTGTCATCCTCCACTTGAGGCGGATCGCCGGCGAAGCCAGACACTTGGCGCGTTGTGTGCGCGCTGCAGCGTTGTGTTGCTTCCCACTTACTGTGGCGTATCGGCTCGCCATATCAGCGGTTTCCTCCGTGTTTTCAACGGCTTCATCACTCGATGCTTCACTGAGATCTCCCGAAGTCGGGTCTGCCGTAACAGCACGGTCTCTTTTGACAAACTTTTCTTCTGGACTTCCGGCTCTTTTCAGCGCAAGTGCGCTACCGCTGTCGGTCTCTGGCTGCGGCAACCGTGTATTTTCCGCATTTCACGCGGCTGTTGCGGTGTTTACCACACTCGTTTTTGGCCTGCCGGTTTCACGCTGCATAGCTGGCACAGGCTCCTGTCCTTCCGTCTGTGACGGCAATACAGTATCATCCGCGGGCGAAGCGGCGGCTTCTGCAGCAGCTACATCCTGGTGTTCTTCCGGTTTTCCGGCTTCGTGCTCTACCGAAGTGTTGCGTTCCTCCTCAGGCTTCCGCGATAACTGCGGGTCAATCTCTTTGCTCCGGGTCTCCGGCTGCTTCTCCTGCGTCAGCGCGTGCCGCGGCGGGACAGAGGCCTGCGAAGGGAATTCCGTCGACGACGGTGACAACGACGAAGAGCGATCTGCCTCCTCCCCCTCCTCATTTGGAGCGTCGAGGGCGGTAGTTAGTATCCCCGGAGGAGCCAGTATCCGCGTGCGTACGTGGTCGGCGGCAGAGACTAACTGGTACGATTCCGGCTTATCCGGCAAATCAGCAAATCCGCGGTTAGGCTGCGGCAATACTGAAAACGAAGTGCGCGTTTCTGCTTCGGCAGCTGATTCCACAGTAGGCGTAACGGTGTCCGGCGTTTCCGGTTGCGTTTCCTGAGAAGCAGGCGTTGGCGCAGGCGTTACGCGATCCCGCGAAAAACGCTCGTGCTCTCCATTGATGTCAAGGACAACCGTAGTGTTGGTAACTGAAATGACGCGGTAGGGACCATCCGCGATACGAGAAAGCTTGTGGCGCTTCTCCTTCTCGGGATTGTAGTATTCCTTGCGTATGAAGGCATAGCTACCTTCCCTGATCTGAGCGGCGTGTTTGCGCACTCTGGCGTCAAAATTCCGCTTGTAGCCGGCTTGTGCCTTAGAGATATTCTGCCTAACCGTAGGAATAATTGTCGTGAGCCATCCCTTCCACGCCTCCCTATGTAGGCGGGGCGAGGGGAACTTGTCCAGTACTGGCTGTGGCTCGATGACCACCGACGGTGGAACGCGTGATAGCACAAGCTCGAACGGCGAGATCTGAGTAGTACGATGGACCTGCGTATTGTAGGCATACGTCACCGCATTGGTGTATTGATCCCATTCCGACGGATGCTTGGCAACGAACGTCCGTAATGCATTGAGCATTTTACGGTTAAAGCGTTCAACCTGCCCATTACTCTGGGGATGATATGTTGTCGTGAACCAGTTTTGGATCCGCAAGATGCGGCAGACGTGCTGAAAGAACTTAGCCGCAAACTGCAGTCCATTATCCGATAGCAAATCAATCGGCTGTCCGTAGACAAAAACTCAGTGTGTAACGAAAGCTTGGGCGACCGCACTGGCGGTAACCTTCTTCAAAGGCACAGTCCGTACCAGCTTATAAAAGCGGTCGGTGATCACTAGTAGAAACCGGTTTCCCTGGCGAGTGCGAGTAAACTCACCCAGCAAGTCAATAGCCACGAATTCGAGTGGAACCGTAGCAGGGAAGAGTACCAACTTCTTGGAGTACTTCCGCAGTTTGACGAGGTTCTTTGCGCAATCAGAACATCCACGAACAGTGGCATACGCATCAAAAGCCATCGCTGGCCAGTAGAAGTCCTTCCTCAGGGTGTAGTACAACTTCCTGCCTCCAAGGTGGGCTGAGAGCTTCACATAGTGCGACAGACGCAGTACTCGTGACTGAAGTGAGTGCGGAACCACAATCTTTGGCCTGTGTCCGACAGTTAGGATGAGGAATCCTTGGTCGTTCTCGACGAAAGACAGCCGTGCTCCGCCGTTCAAACGGCTACGAATCTCCGTACAAAAACGGTACGTGTGCTGCTCTCGGATGAGTTCTTCCGGCTTGATCGGTACGAAAGAACCCGGTTCTGGGCGCGTGTCTGAAACGGCTAAAACAGCATCGTAGATGTCCCATCCTTCCGAATCTTCATCGGCATCGTTCGAGCCGTCTTCCCCGAGGAAGCACGGTATTTCTAGGTCATCGGCTGGCGCAGCTTCAGCCGCTGTTTCCAAGCGGGACAGTTCATCAGCCTGAGTGTTCAGGAGTCCTTTCTTGTAGCGGATTTCAAAATCGAATTCAGACAAGCAAACTCTCCACCGCATCAAGCGGCCAGAAGGCTCTGCTATTGAGAGTAGCCAGCGTAAGGCCGAATGATCGGTATGAACAATGAAGCGAGTTGCCATAAGATAGGGCCGCAATGTCTGTAATGCCCAGACAACTGCCAAGCACTCCTTCTCGGATACCGAGTAATTCCTCTCGTGAACGTTGAGGCTTCTTGACCAATACCTAATTGGCAATCGCTCGCCATCTTTCGTGGCCTGGAACAGTGCACAGCCAACTTGGTAGTCGCTCGTATCCGTACCTATTGCATACGGCAAACCAACCCTAGGTAGAGATAAAACAGGTGGCGATGTCACCGCGTCTACGAGCGACGAGAAAGCCGCACCCTTGCGGTCGTCGAATTCTTCCAGGTTGACTGGCTGTCCTTTGCGGAGGAGCTCATTCAATGGGGCCGCAATGTCCGCAAAGTTCCGTATGAAGCGGCGGTAAACATTACACAAGCCGAGGAAAGATCGGAGTTCAGTCTGCGTCCGCGGATGCTTAGCCTCTTTGAGGAATTTCACGCGGACTTCGTCTATCGACAGCCGTCCAGGACGGATAACGTGGCCGAGATACCTGACGGTTTCGGTGAAGAACTCACACTTCTTGAGCTTGAGCGTAATGACTGCATCGCGTAGGATTCGCATCACATCCCGTACGCGGGTCAAGTGCTCGTCCAGGTTGCTGGAGTAGACAATGATGTCGTCCAGGTAAACCAGGCAAGTCTTCCACTTGAAGCGGGCGAGCAGGATATCCACAGCTCTCTGAAATGTGGCTGGCGCGTTCGTTAACCCAAAGGGCATCCAATTGAATCGGTACAATCCTTCATGACAAACGAAGGCTGTCTTCTCACGATCTTCGGCCCTCACGGGAACTTGCCAATAGCCCCAATTCGCGTCTAGGGTTGTGAAAACTTTCGCGTCGCTCAACGAATCGATGCACTCACCCATTCGTGGAATAGGATACACATCCTTGACCGTGGCCGAGTTCAGCTTGCGGTAATCGATGGAAAATCGCCAAGACCCATCAGCTTTGGGCACGAGCACCACCGGCGATGCCCAAGGTGACTGAGCCGGCTCGATAACTGCAGCGCGGATCATTTTCTCAACTTGAGCTTTCTCCTCTTGGGGAGCTGTCGGTCCTGTCCTGTAAGGGTGCTGTGAGATTGGCCGTGTGTTCGGCATTAGATCGATCCGATGTTCGGTTATTCCATTCTTACCGAGTGTGCCATCCCACATGGGCCTGAACTCTTCGAACATGTGCCGCAATTTATCGCGGTGAGTCTCTGGGACATGTTCAAGATCCAGAGACTCCAGTTCCTGTACTGCCTTATCCTTCGTGTCAGCAGCAGTCAGGTCCTTCTTATTATTGTCCAACGAGGTCGGCCTTGCTTTCTTCGACAGCCTGCGGTCATTCGCATCCGACGAGGTCGGCGTAGCATCTCCTGAGGAACGGTTCGGTCCACTATTCGGTTCGGAATTGTTCCGTTTGGCCTCCCCCTCCTCAGCTTCGAGGATTCCGAGAACATCGGTCATAGAAACCTGAGTAGGGACTATAGCCGCAGGGTGCGGGAGCAATGATCCAATAACTTGGCTCCTGACCAACCTTTGAGTAAAACGGCTGAAGTTCGCAACCAACACCTGAAAAGGCTTCTCGGGTTCAACAAAAACAATCCCAGTAGCCAGGGCGAGCTGATACTTTTCCTGTAACGCAGGCAACGGTTGCACCGTTTGTAAGCCACATTGTGGAGATGTTACAGTAACCCAGACCTGCGATTCGGGAGGGATGCAAATAGACTGAGCAACTCGGAGCTTCGTAGACTTCCGTTCATCAGCGGCAGGCTCCTGCGCAGCAGGCAAGGGAACTTGCTTCTTCAAAGCCCGTCGAAGGGGACGCCGAACATTCGATACAATGGTCCCATCTTCCACTTCGATGGTTCTTTGCCGCGGTCGAATTGATTCGACGAAGCGGTCACAGAAGTCACATCCGAGTATAACCGGCGCAGCGAGCTGCTTGCAAACCAAGAAATCGAGCTTCAGCACGTAGTGACCAAGCCTGACAAGCAGGTCTATCACTCCCACTGTAGAGAGTGGCCGATTATTCGCATCCGCGATGTCAATATGCGGCGCCGCACGAACGCGAGAGCGCAAGTGCGGCGGAATCATAGACTCAACCAAAAAGTTTCGCCCAGATCCTGTATCGAGCACGGACAACTGCAGAACCATATACTGGTCGGAAACACCTAGGTCGGCGTAAGCTTTGTAGTTACGTTTCGCCATGACCAGGACTTTATCCGGGGACCGGCTGCTCTTAGACCGTTTACACGGGCGACGCAAGACACCAAGGTGCTCAGAGTCCACGTCTGTAGTGGCCATTTTCCTTGAAAGGATTTTGACCGCGGAGCGAGGCTTCTCAGCCTCAGGCACGCTAGGCCCTTTCGCTGGGGGCGCCTCTCCATTGCTGGAGGCTCCCATGCTCAGAATTTCTGAGTTTTGCCGCCAATCTGCCGAGGTTTCGATTCCGCAGGAGCGGCTACAGTTCCACCATTCGATGGCATCGTTTCCTGGCTTCCAGGCTGAGTCTCGGCCTTCGCACGAAGGTACGATTTGTCGGGGAAACGTTCCCGTTCGACGGGCGTCAACAATTCATACTGAGGCATGATCTTCACCATATCACGTATGGGCATTAAACAATTCGGAGCGATATGTCCATGCCTGTAACAGGTGTGGCAAATAAGGTGCCCGAGAAGATCCGGATTCGGTTGACGGCGCTCGTGTCGTGGAGGATAGGGATCCCTCCAACCAGGGCGTTGACTGCGATATCCACCAGAATGTGGCACGTGCAAGGCCGGAACGTATTGAGTGGTGTACAGAGCGTGGTCCACGTCAACAGTAGACGGCACCGTTGTTGACGGCAGTTCCGAACTCGGCATTAAACCATTGTCCTGTAACAGGTGTAGGTTATCGTAACTTCCTTGAACAGAACCTCGTGATAGAGGCAAAGAAGAGTCCCGGCCTTCTACATGAAGGAGGCGGCGCGTGCGCGTCTTGACACCAGCGCGTGCGCGAGCTGCATCTCCCTCAGCTTGGGCAAATTGTACGAGTTCCAGATAGGTAATCCGGCGTTTGTCCTCCCTATAACGGGCTACCAATTGATAGGTCCAGTCCATCAACAAACATCGTGCATCGCTCTGCAGCAGAGTACACGTTACCAGAGCGGTGAAAAGCCTTGTTGAGGCCTGTGGAATAAACAGTTTCCGACTCGTCGGCTCCTTGCTTCGTGTCTCGCAGCGCGAGTATAGCACCCTGTATCGCATTGCCTGTCGTGTAAGAGCGCAGGAGATATTGTACCGCTTCTGGCCAGCACGTAACTCCTCCTTCGGAGGGCGAGACGACCCACGAACCGAATTGAATTGATCTTCGGCTATGCCCGTCAAAAATTACTGCAGCGCAATGTAGGCCTGTGCCTCTCTCATCCGAAGTACATCGGCTTCCGCCACGAAGCGGCCAAGAAAATCCAAGACAAGAATTGGATCTTCCCCAGAGAACTTGTGGGGCTTTAGCGTGAGCTCCATTTGTCGCAGATGATTTCGCACTTTTCCAGTCCCACGTGGGGTCCTCTATGGCGTCGTGTCTTCAACCCGATAGTATCGATACGACAGTAACTTCCAATACAGTAGATTTTAGGCTTCAATTCCTTCAATCCAAGGTGTCTCCTTCTTTCGTATGGCCTCGTGCAACACCAGAGGTGGCTTCAGTAGCCCGCGAACGGGAAGCACGCTGGCGAGAGCGATCGTTCTCGCTGTCCTACGAGTCGGATGAAGATCCCACATTTTGGGCTTCCTCTTCTGAAGAGGACGAAGGAGACGAATCAGGTTCCAACTTAAGCTTCTTCTCCTTAGCCGGGCGACCCCGGGAGCGGAGCGATTGCCGAGAACCTTCGGAAACCGGGGCTCCGGGCGCAGTAGCATCAAAAATGATGATTTGTTCGACCGTCTCCAGACGGGTAGCCAAGCAGTCCAGGCGCGCGAAAGTCTGCTCGTGCAGGGCAGCCGACACCTCTCGGTGTTCCATGATCTGGTTGAAATCAGACCGTAAAACACGGACGTCGCTCGAAACATCCCCGACACCGGCTTCATCGAGCCGTTGCCGGAGTTTCGTAATATCCCGGATGAGGCCCACTTGGGAGTTCTGCAGGATGCGAACCTGAGTCTCTAATTCCCGGATGGTGTACTCGTCGGACCGCGACGATATAACGTCAACCGCTGCGGCGGAATCAGCGGCAGGTGCGGTTTCAATTGGCCCACGAGTGGGTGTGGCCTCGTTATCAGGACGGAGACCCCGGGAAGCCGGTTTCGGAGCGCCATTACCGGGGACCTCGAGGGTGTCCTTCGGCAGCGGAGGCAGACTTGCCGGCAAGCCGGACGAACCCGGCACAGAAGCAGCACGGGGCGCGCCAATCCTGCGACCGGACAACATCGTTCACCGACACAGTCGGCCAATTGGCAACCAAAACAACTTCCGAAAACGGACAATGAAAGAACAGTAAGAACGAATATTCCCGACTATCTGGGCTCCAAACAAACGAACCAACTGCAACAAATGTTGGCCAACAAAGCCGATTCTAAGTCAGGAGACCAGTTTGTGGTGCAATCCCACGAGTAGGCAAACGAGAGCCGCGTCGCGGAAAGCGCACCTAGAGGATGTTCGAAACCTGCTCCCTATAGAGGTAGATGCAGCAGCAGAACCCTCGGATAGGGCCAGCGCGATGCCGGGTGTAAGTCCGGGTGGCCCCGATCTGAGTGTTCAGTAAGAGGTGAAGGGAAAGAATCGGCGTAGGTATCCAGTTGTTCCGGCGAGCCACAGCGAGTAGGGGTATGCAGACCAACAGTAGGGGGCAACAAATGATCAGCAAACGAGCCGCACTGCGGAGCATTGACTCGTGATAAACGGGAATAAGTCCCGAGACTAGCGGGCCAAACCTGTGTAACAGGGCAGAGAAACAAGAGCCGTATGATGGAAATAATAACGAATAAACAACAAAAAGGTGCCGTAACGACGGTCTAGGGCTCCTCAGGGACAGGGGTGGATAGCCACTCCAGGGATGCGGCGGTTTAGCCCGGTTAGGGACGAGGAACCGTTCGCACGTGGCAAGAAGCTAGAGCCAAAGGCCTTCTTCAGGTTTTCTTCCCGTACAGAGGCGGCAAGTGCCGCCACCTATATAGGGCACTTGAAAATATGAACTATAAATATCTAACTATCCGGCGCTGCCGGCCAACACTCTACACGTGTGAAACCGTGGCAGGTTTGCCACGGCGCACCCGGCATCGGGCCAACTCAGCACACGTGTGCAGAAACATTACCCTTCGTAAGCATACCCCAAAATAGGGACATTACCACCAATGCACCACCTCCATCGAGAGCGTTACCGCCGAAACCCCATAGTTGTTGGCATCCCCGAAAGGGCATTGCTCTACACCGATGGAGGCGCGTTCGCGACATTACATCCCAATTGGGGCTTTCATAAGTGATATCATGTCCGTTTCCCGCTACATGGGTATCCCGACTGCGTCGTTCACGGCATATCACTCGAACCTTATGTTAGGAACACGTAACGCCTTCACCGATGCCATCTGCCATGTTTTTCTCTTGGAATGGGTCCTCTTCGCCTTTATGGGATGGCTGTGCTCTGCCCGTTACGAGGTTCCAGTGCGTACTAAGTACCGCGATTGGCGCCTGCACCACGACCACAATCTACAGTCCCCGAAGGGTCGGTTTTCGCCGCTACTGGCCGCTGTCATCCGCTATGCGCGCGCCCTTGGGGTCCAGAACATCTTGCGCGGACCAACAATGGTTTCGTGGACGTTCGCCATTTGCTGGACGACGTCTGCCGCATCGATTGGTCCCAAACACCGAGGTTCTTGTGGTATGACTAAGAGAGCGATGCGTACAGCACCCTGCAGAGAAGGACGACGGTAAAGCTTACGCGAATATGCCGCAGTATCGTCCCGTTGGGGAGAGGATGCCGAACTTGGAACACGCGGAATTCGGGGATTACTTGCCCTTTGGAGTTGTGTTCGTTAGCGGAAAACCCCAGTGCGCCCCCACCGGGTCCGTCTATTTTCGTCAGTCCTGGTCTCGCGTTCGGTCAGGGCGGCGTGGACGAGGACGAAGATGATGCCCTTATCTAGTCATTGAGTCCGGCTGCTCCGGTTCTGGACGTGGCTGTCCATGTGGAAGATCCAGGCGTGGCGGATGTGCCCGCCACCTGCCCAGATATCGTCCCTGCGGGTCCCGTTCCAGCTGTGATCCCCGTGGCTTCCGCTGCCGCCCCGAGCGCGGCTTCGCCTGGAGGCCGTGTTGGGAGTGAAGCCGCTGCCACTCCGCATGCGTCCGTTATCTCATACAGTATTAGGTCCGTCGCCTGCATCGGGCTAGCACCAGGTGGTGCATTCAGTCCCGAGGTGGGTGCTGCTCTTGCGGCTCTACAGGAGGAGTTCCAGAACAGGGGCGTGAACTCCCCGGATTCCCTCCTGGGTTCTCTGACTGCCGCCCGACTCTGGGCTCGTGACTCCGCGCTACTGCGCGTAATTTCTCAGAAGGCCATGGGGCTCCGCATCGCGCTGTTGGGAGTCGTCGTTCGCCACGCGAACGCTCTCGCCGTTGACCTCTTGGAGAATATTAGCTCCGGCTTCGGTCTGCCTGTATTCCCGTTGGGTACAGCTGTGCGGGTTCGCAGAGCGACATTGTCGACGATTCTGGCATGGTGACCCTAACTGGGATTGCCGTGCACCGGGAAGAGGACGCGATGAACGCTCTAAGCTTTAGGCGAACTCGTCCCGAAAGGCCATGTCACGAGAACGGAGAGCCACCTGCCCGGGTCACGCGCACGATGATAGACATCGCCAGTGGGAAAGCCAACCGTCCGTCGGTTGCGACTGCGGCTGATTCCGAAACGGGTACCGCGGTCGTTGCGAAGGATCAAACTGTGGAACCTCCTGAAGAAGCTCCAGGTTCCCTTTTGGGTGGTGGTCCCAGTCGGTTTTGCACGCTGCCTGCGCTTGCGACGGATGAGTCTATGTCCTCTCAGGCGCTTTCCGAATCGGATCAGGACGGTCCCGCGAGTGCGGTTCGTCGTCGCCGTCCTACCCGTGGCGGGAATGCGTAGCGCGTTTCAGCTCGTTTGAGTCATTGAAGAGCTTCAGCTTCTCTATTTTACCTTTGCAGGACGCGTGCTCGCGGCGCATTTGCGGTGCAATCATTTCTTTCGAGGGACAGCACGTGCACCTCAACGGTGCATGTGGGGTATGCAGCGTGCGGTACGGCGCTTTTGTTGCAAATTGAGCCCTGCTTGGGTCCCCTTCCCTTCTTGGAGTGCGCTTGGACTCCAAGCGCCCAGGGTTCTCAGCGGGGTGAGCCGGGGCGACGTTGGTGGCACGCTCGCGCGTGCACGGCGATGCACCCCCGCGCACGGCACGTGCCAGCAAGGCAAGGAGTGCACACTACGCGCGGCGGCCAAATAGCTTTGTCCTCGATAGGTGAATAGGGCAAAACCGGCTTATTTCCAAGTGGGTTACTGGCAAAGATAATCAAAAAACCGTGCCGGAAATTACTCTCTCAGATGGGATCGAAAACCGTAATTCTTTTGTTTTGCCCTTATCTTGGAAACTCGGGCGTTTCAGCGGCTCGCAATGCCCCATTTGGGGTGCGCGGCACATCAAAATACTTCGGATTTTTTGATTGTGCCAGACGGCGTCCCTACGGGCAATACTGTATACACAATCGGCTACCCACAGGGGTGGGCCATGTGACGTTTGTCAGGCTTGCTACGGCGCACAGCGGAGTGCGCGCCTGTACATGGCGCGCTCGTGTCCCACGTGGGTGATGCGAGTATGCAACGGCGCGTGCGTGGCCACCGTGGCCGTCCCGTGCGTGCAACGGCGCATGCCAGCAATGCCAGAGGCTGAGCAGAGTGTGCATAGTTCTCAAAAGATCGGCCACTCGGTACTGCGGATGTTCAAAGTCGTCCAAGATCGTCGGAAAGGGGTTTAAACTTCTCCGAAAGCGTTGCTAATCCTTCCCAAGGCATCCGCGAGACCCATAGGTACTTTAAACGAGCGTTATCTCGCCGGGAAAAGTTTTGACTGCCATGGATGGGGTAAGACGATGTCAAAATTTTCCTTTCCCGAAAGGGAAAAAGCTCTCCAAAGTCCTCGAAAGGGGTCTAGACTTACTTGTAGTGACTCAGAGAAACATTTTGATATCCGCTTGATACTCTTTAGATATGCTTTGGATATCCGAGTGATTTCTCGGATATCCATCTGATTTTCGAACTTGGATATACGGCCGATGTACATGGGATACACGACATTGCTCACAGTATCCATACCAATGATATTCGTCTGATTTCAGGATCTCCGAATGATGTCCGAGCAATTCCAAGAGAAGCAACTTTGGTTTTCGAAATCATTCGTCATATCTATTGTTTTATGTTTCAAAGTAGTTGATGCCTGTCCAAAGGGTATCAAAAGAATATCATTTCGTACATCATCTGTCATATCTACTGGATGTCACAGGGACATCATGGATATACGTAAGATATCCAGATGATATCCGAAAGACATCCGGATTTCAAATCTACGGGGTATCATTCGAGCATCTGTATACTTCTCTGGGTGAGACAAGCATCTTCCTGGATTATGACAAGCGGTTGAAAGAGCATTGTTACCACATTCACATCTATGTGTAACAATATATCCAGGAATGTAGAGAGCACTGCTGTCGGGCACCTGCGAATTTGATGTGCGCAGTAATCGAGTTGTGTACACGCGATCGGAGTTCGGTAGATTCGTTTGCGGTACAGAACTACAGCCGTCCTTTTCCATCTCTGATGAATTCTGCATGATAAGTACAAAGTAAATGAGGAATGCTGGAGGTGTAGCACAATATGCGGATGATTGTTGAACGCACTAGTAGTTAAAAAGGCAAATGTCTTTCCTACTTCGTACCAAGATTTGCTTTTCAATCGGAAGAGGCGGCCTGCACTGCACGCCGTGCAGTAGAGACAAAATGAAAGCGTACTCTTGTTTATTCACTTACATTGATAGCCCATGATAATTGGACCTAGCGAGCTCATGCTAAATGTGTTACAAGGCTGCGTGCACTCTTCAAATGCATATGTTGGAAACGCTTGTCCCGCTTTTCGGTTTTTCGTCAAGACAATTCAAAACCGCGACAGAGGCCTGTGACTGACAAAGTTTTTGACTCCAGCGGTGTGACGGAGGGGAGGAGCAATAAATTTATTCAAGTTGTGTTACGCCGGTTTTGCCTTAGTTCTGCGTGTTGGTTTTCGCATACATTGCTGTATGAACGAGAATGAAAAAGTTTGCACCATCACCGGTTGTTGTGCAAAAATTTCTTCACTTGGCTAGAACTCAAAAGCTCTTATGTCCCTTAAGATATGAGATTTTTCTAAATATTGTTCATCATTTAAAAGAAAATAGCAATTTCTTTAAATCCACGAAACCTTTTCTACAAACTATATAGGCAGTTCTTTAATTCTGAGAGAAAAAAGAGTGGTATAAATGCTCTGAAACGATATATCTCGTGTAGTAGTAAGCGCACAAATATACCAATATTTCTCTGTCTTTGTTATTTGAGTGAACAATTGCTTTGTTTGCGTTATTAACTGCAACTTCTGCTTCCTTATACACACGATTATTGTATACTGAACAAGTTAGAGATATTCTGGATGTCATTTCAGTTGCAGTCGACACAGGTGGTTACAAACGCTTTTGCCTGTCTCTCGTAGCAGGAAACGAAGCTCAAGATAGAACAATCAGCCGCACCAAATTATCAACCTGAGCCCATAATCTACCAAAAATAAACAGAATATCTTCAAGAGCAGGTTCCGAGTACGAAAAGAAAACAAAGAAGAAGACGGGTCAAAATTACTGAATAGAAGGATAGAACGAAGCACAGCAACAAATCACGCTATCTTCAGAAACATATCTCTGCGCATCCAGGGAAAAGCGTGTGGATTTTTGACGAGACGTGCAAGAAGAGTTACTAACTGAAGATAAGTCTTCACTCTTTGCCCAAGCTAATCTCTGGCAATTTTGTATATTATAGTTTAGTGAACGCAAGGTACTTCTAGCGAAGGTCTTCCCTTTGCAAGTAATCTCGGCAATTTTGTATATTATAGTTTATAACGATATGGAATCAGACAGAGGTTTATCTCAATTAGGGGTAGAAAACCTTTTGCCTGAAATAATATGGAGCACTGTAGTCGACGCACTATTTTGGAAGCTATGACGTGTACTACAATATTTTATAATGAACCGTTTTCATTGAGTGTAATAACTACGCGCTAATTTCCGCATCTCCCAGTCAGATATCACAGCAGGACCAACAATATCACAGAGATGCGGGAAAACCTGCACATAGAGCTGTAGCGGCCATAAATGCCGCTGTAATTAAGGTCCATGACGATAATGATAGCTTACAAGAAGCTTTTAATCGCAAAGCTCCTACTGGGATGGACACGCGCTAATCAGCTCGAAATTTAAAGCCAATTTTAGCGAAAATAGAATAAATACTAGCGCTAACAGTACCTTTAGTAATCGTTTTAGGTTATTGGTACACTGACGAAATTTCGAGCTTATGTATAGAAGTATCTATTTTTTTCGAACAATCAGTCATATTCTAATGATATTGTGTAAATATAAGCACCGCATCACACGGCGCATTTGATGTCTTGTTTTGGAGCATCACTGTGATTGGATATCCATGCCAACAAAAGAGGGCTTGAAGAAAACATTTTCTTTCCCTGCACATATTTGGAAAATGTATCGTAGATCGTACATCTTAAATGACTCGAATCAAGTCGGAACTAGTGTACTCCACTTCAAAATATCAATTGGCAGTGGGGTACGCTAGTTGTTTCAAAATTTCAAGACGACTATGGACGCTAGTCGCAGACCGAAATTTGGTCTTACGGGAAATTCGCGATTTTGGAGATGTTGATGCGCCATCCATATCTTCAACATCGCGCCACTTGTCTTCGTAGCTGACATAAGATAAATTAATTTGTGTTACGTGATTACTGCCATGATACTGTGCACACAAGACCTCTTTACACTTAT
Source organism: Gracilaria domingensis (assembly GCA_022539475.1). Taxonomy (NCBI): domain Eukaryota; phylum Rhodophyta; class Florideophyceae; order Gracilariales; family Gracilariaceae; genus Gracilaria; species Gracilaria domingensis. The sequence goes on from VCMS01000046.1 coordinate 94,838, forward strand.
GACAGCGCCACCTAAGTAGAAGGTATGTCGACAACCGAGTGCAGATAACGGGGCACGAGACAGCTAAATTAATTCCCGAGCCGAAGGCAAGGGACCAATTTAGCTGTAGAGTGTAGAGCAAAACGCCCTGCAGAGGGATGCAACGAGGTGCTTTTCATAGTCTGTTGATCCGTAACCGGCTTCGACATCTAATGTTATGAGAGGGTACTGTAGTAGTAGCCCTATTTTGGGGTATGCCTAGGAAGGGTAGTGTTTCTGCGCACGTGTGCTGAGTCGGCCCGATACCGGGTGCGCCGTGGCAAGCCTGCCACGGTTTCACACGTGTAGGGTGTTGCCCGGCAGCGCCGGATAGTTAGATATTTTTAGTTCATATTTTCAAGTGCCCTATATAGGTGGCGGCCCTTGCCGCCACTGTACGGGAAGAAAACCTGAAGGAGGCCTTTCGCTCTAGCTTCTTGCCGCGTGCGAACGGTTCTTCGTCCCTAACCGGGCTAAACCGCCGCATCCCCGGAGTTCTATTCACCTCTGTTCCCGAGGAGTCCTAGATCGTCGTTACGGCACCTTTTTGTTGTTTATTCGTTATTATTTCCGTCATACGGCTCTGGTTTCTCTGTCCTGTTATACAGGTTTGGCCCACTAGTCTCGGGACTTATTCCCGTTTATCACGATTCAGTGCTCCGCAGTGCGGCTCGTTTGCTGAACTTTTGCTGCCTCCTACCGTTGTGCTGGATACCCCCACTCGCTGTGGCTCGCCGGAACAACCGGATACCTACGCCGATTCTTCCCCTTCACCTCTGACTGCACGCTCAGATCGGGGCCACCCGAACTTACATCTGGCATCGCGCTGGCCCTATCAGAGGGTTCTACTGCTGCATCGACCTCTATAGAGAGCAGGTTTCGAACACCCTGTAGGTGCGCTTTCCGCGACTCGGCTCTTGTTCGCCCACTCGTGAGATTGCATTACATAGAGCGACCCGTTGTCGCACGAGGTTGTCCACATAACGGGCTTATCTAACAACGGTTCGACCAGGAGAAAGCGGGAAATTGCCTAATAAACATATCTAACTGTCATGCACATCTCACGAATGATGGTGCAGTATTTTGATAATTTTTACTGTAGCGGTAGAAAGGCTGATAGTATAAAGTAGCCTTATGTTGGTGTAAATCTGAGCCAGTTGTTCGTCAGCAGTAGCAGAATCCACCAAAATATGCGAGAAGCGTTGTATTCCCGGTAATATCATCAGATTGGTATGCTACCTTTTTCACGACCAAGAGCTTGTCAGTTTCTAAGAAATAGTACAGCGGTAGTATTCAAGTAGTTCAATTAGACAACTCATGTTTTTCTCTGCAAATAATATATTATAGTTCAAACTTCTATACTTAAAAACTTGTGAGATAGCCGTTTTATCGCTATATAGCGGTGTTGGGCACGCCGTACTTTCTTTAAAACTTAGTCCAGTTTAACTTTACAACAGAGACCTCTACTCGAACTTCATACAGTTAAGTAAAGTATGTCTCGTCTTGAACGTAAAAGCTCCAACTAACAATGCCAAAAGACGTTTTGGTTTTGCCGGGAAGTGCGGGAAAAGCACTTGTGCCCCGTCACATCGTACAAATAGATGTGAAGTATGAGACACATGTCACGTACACAACTACGGGACATTAAAATTGTAAATGTTTTAATAATAATGTAGCGCAAGTGTTAACACAGTACGATTTCAGTAGATATTTTTGCACATATCTTTGACACAAACATTGTTGCCACTGATGGACGCCCTAAAATGTCATGAACATAGTGACTATGACTGACAATGTAGTGTAGTGATAAGTACCGCCTGACGGCTGCATAGTATTAGTTTATTTAGTTAGTGTGGCGAGAGCGTTCATGCAGCGGTACCCGCGGCATGAACGCACCCGCCAGGAAGGCTCGTTCGAGTTCTCCATCCAACGTAATGAGACTTCTTAGATCTGAGGCGACCGGGCCCCCTGGGTATTTCGGAGCTACAATGACCAGCTCTTAGCCGTGTCGGTCAGCCGCAGCGCTCGTGCGCTCACTCGTTACCCAATCGGGAATTCAAGGGAAGGCAGGACGGGTTTCACGGTGTTGCTCGCTACATTGGTTGTGTTCCCATCACGGGACCTTCGCGTCGCTCTCTCGTGCATTGCGTAACGTACGATGGTCACCCAAATGCGATCTTGGTGGACTAGAAATTGTTGTTCAGTGAGAACCGCAATCGCGGTCGCTCCCCGAATGGGAATGTTAGACCAGCCTCGGGACGAGGCCAGGCACAAGAAGGGGAGTCTGTAGTGCAGTGAGAGGTACCGCCCTGACGGATGCATAGTATTAGTTTATTTAGTTAGTGTGCACAGGGTGCACCTCGGGTTCCCACACATGTTGGGTTGTGACAGTTGTCGTGTCGCCGTTCGGGACACCCCCCCTTGTAGGTAGATAGTTTATTATTTTCGACACGTGGCTACTGCCCGTGGAAGGTGCACTTAAGCATCTCCCGCCGGGCAGAGCTCACCGTGGTAAACCTCAAGCACACCCTAGCCGATTAATCCATCCTCTAGTTTCCCAACAGAGTCATCCTACCGTCACTACAGGTGCTCCACGCCTATCTCGTGGCCCGTTGTTAGCGTGCGTTGAGTGCTCCTTGGTCCCCGCTTGGGTGCTGCGCAATGTGTTCCTTTACCAGGGCATAGTACGTTGTCACAGCCGACGCTGTACTACAACTGGTCTTCCGACCTAGAATAACCCTCTCGGGTTTTTTCTGATTAATTCGACCCTCAGGAGATTTGCTTCGTCGCTTTCGAATCATTTCTTCCCTCTCGGGCCTTTCTGACCTGTCGCGGATCATTTGGTTTCACCGCTCCGTTGCTTTTTCCTTTAGAGTTTTCTCGAACTTGCCCGCATTTGGGTTCATTTTGTCGCAAGCCAGACGAAAAGTCCTTTCCGCCTACCGTTATGGCCACCCCACCGGGATCTTCTTATGGACACGCCGGTCCTGCTCCACCCCATCGGGATAACGGCACTGACGAAGTGCCGCCTGCTCCCGGTTCAAGGGCTCCGAGCACCCGAAGTACCCATGAAGGGATTCTACCACGTGTGGAGGACCGGGAGCGCATACTCCGTCAGTCCTCCCCGACCGACTTTCGGAACCGTCTCGAGGCCATGCGCCAGCATGCCTCTCGAGAAGCGACTCCGCAGCCGCAGACCCCCAGGGTAACAGCGTCCGAGACCCTCGTTGGGACTCCGCAACGACCCGCAGGGAGTGAGGTTCAACCCGTTACGGGAGAGCTAGTCATAGCCCTGAGGCCACTCATGGAGTTTATGGTGACACTCGAGGTCGAGCGCCGTATTCCCCACAGGGTTAATGCTGAAGTGGAGGGCCTGCTGGATACCCTTGTCCAGCGGGTCGCTTCTAAGATGATCGTCACCGGAATTCTGGATGGAGCTATTGCCACCAGTGTGCACACTGAGGTAGAGCGCCGTCTCCAACTCGCTCCCATTGGGTATGAGCAACCTGTCAACCGTCAGCCGGCCGTCTCGGTATGGCAACCGACCACTATCCCTGCCGAACATGAAGCAGATTCCGGACCCGGCAGGGACCCCAATATTGATACGCCCGACTTGGGCAGTCCCCTCCTAGGGAAGCAGAAGAGTACCGGTCGCGAGTCCCATATGGTTTGTGACAAAGGGAGGACACGGAAGTCCCCAAGCCGACGTCAGAGCAGGAGGAAGTCATCCAGCAAGGGTCGTGGATTTTCGGATTCGAACGACTCACCGTCTAACTCAGACAGGTCAGACGCGCTCGATTCGGACGACTCCGACCTTAAAGTCGACGTTTCGCATTTGCGGCGCATTCGACTCAACAATGGGAACTTTTCTAAACTGCTGAGTTTCAAGCACTACCGCTTGAACGACCGGAGTGGTCGTTACAACGCTTCGATCGCTCGCGCAGTTGCGAAGCATGCGAAGCGCATACAACTGCAAATGCCCTTGAAGTTCTCGGGCAAAGATCCAATTTTGGTCTTACGGTTTTCAGCCGCGTTCCGGAATGCGTGTGCCAAGAATTGTGTACAGGAAGGAGCAGCCCTCTGGCTGTTTCGCTTCTTCCTGGAGCAACTCGCTAGGGACACAGTAACCACCAAGATCACTGGCGAATCCGGAGCCGTCGTTGAGAAGAGTTCGAAACACCTCTCGTCCTACCCCGAGGTGGTCAACTACCTCCTTGAGGTTTACGCGACGGACGATGTCCTATCGGAGGCCTACCACGACGTCATCACACACCGCCAGAGCTCAGCGGTGTCTGAACGCGAATTCGCTGACCAATTGTGGACAAAGAACCTCCGATGCGGAAACATCTTCCCAGAGGGTCGCCTCAAGGCCCTCTTTGTCGAAGGATTGCTTCCCGCAATCAGAGCCGGTGTAAGGATGTACTCGTCAACGCATTACAAACTGGTTTTCCGCCAGCTCGTCAGCTATGCTGAAGGGCTGGGTGATATCTATCGGGGAGGCAAGAAGTACTTTAAAACGCTGGACGAGGCGAAGAGCGCACAAACCCGAAGGGTCTTATCGAAGGCTTCGCTGAGTGTCTCAACTGACTCTAATGAACCCGACTGGGGCGTGCATTTTGAAGACGAGGACGCCCTGGCTCTTGCTGTTCAACCAGCGGCCCCCCCGTCTATTCCTTTTTTTCCTTCTACAGGTACTTCGACTCCGTCTGCGATACAACCCCGTCGGGACTTCAACTACACGCCCCCCAGGGTTGATCCGGTGATGCCCCTTCAGGCGCCAGCACCGTATCGCGCGGTACCGCATTCGGACAACAGAACGACTTCCTGTCGTATCTGTCTGTCCACCTCTCGGCCTTGCTGCGAATGGCTCCCGCCCGAATACCGAAACACGTTGGTGCAGGTTCGCGAAGCGAATTATCACCCACGTGTCGCCGAAGGGTACTATAAGCCCGGCCAGGGACAGACCCCACGTCAAAACCCAAGGTGGGTAATGCCCTCAGGTCAGGCTGCAGCGCCGGAACGTTACCCGCAAGCGAGAGCGAACCCCGTGGGACGTGCTACTGCACCTTCGCGAATCCCTCAACAGGTCAATCAAATCCTCTCTTTTGAGGAGAGTCCTAGGGAGGACAGTGCGAACCCGAAGGGAAACGAGACGGAGGAAGCGTAGTGGCCACGCTTTCCTCTCGAGGTACGAGCCTCAACCCCGGGCTGAGTCCGAATCCAACCCACCACGGGATTCTGAGGAGACCCACATCAATAGTCTTCTTGGGTCTGATGAGGACGACGGCCCCGATATGGGTGCAGTTTTTATTATGACCTGAGAGAACTATAGATGTCCATATGGAAGCGGGACTTACGAAGCAAACGACCAAAACCCTTCTGGGAATTCGAGACACTGGCGCCGGCCCAAACATCATACATGCGAAGAATCTCTCACCTGGGTACGAACGGTTTCTAAACCGCAAACGGACCCCTCCGGTTTTAAACGCGTCGAAGGAACCCATGAACATACTGGGAACCATCATGCTTCCGACCTGGCTGGGAAATTTGGAGCAGCGCGTACCGGTCCTGGTCGCCACGAACCTGGCAGCCGATGCCCTGTTGGGAACTTCATTCATCGACCGCCACGTACGTGCGATATATCCGCGCGAGCGCAAGGTTGCTTTTTATGGTGCACCACCTGCAGCCATTGTCAGTGCTTCTCGAGGACCCCTTGGGGATAAGAAGGTCATTGACCAATTACACCGGAACACTGTATTCAACAAGGTCCGCCTCGCCCAACTGCTTTCCATACCCCCTATGACCCAACGGGAAGTGCTAGTCACTTGTCAGACACCAGGTTTGGTTTTCCTACAGAACCATCCGAAAACGGTCTCACGAGATCTTTCGATCATGGCCAACGGCGTCATGAATATCATTCCAAACCGTCCCTTTAGGGTACTCCTCAGCAACGTCTCCCATCGGGAAGTTCGCATGCCCAATGTGGTCATTGGACTCGCTTTACCAGCCCCTCGCTTGCTCACATTCATTGGAGACGGCCCCAGTGAGTCTGGTCTTAAAGAAGGGTAGGGTACACCCAGCGAAGGACTCGAACGCGACGATTAGATTGAGAAGAATGACCCGCAGGGAGCAAAAGACTGGCGCGAATTGGTCCAGATTGGTGAAGTATTCTCTTCTCACAAGGGCTAAATTATCGACCTTCTACAGGACTTTGAAGATATGTGGTCGGGTCGCCTCCGCCACATAGACGCGGCCTTACACAGGATTGCACTTAAACCGGGTTCAAAACTGGTGTGTCAAGTTCCCTACAGGGCTGGGCACAAGGCCAGAGCAATGGAAGGCCTCGAGGTTCAACGCATGTTGGACTCGGGCGTCATCGAACCTTCGAAGGCCGAATGGGCAAGCCCTGTAGTGTTTGCTCAGAAGAAGGACGTTAGCTGGCGGTTCTGTATTGACTACCGCCGGCTTAACGCCGTGACCCCTCGGGACGCATACCCCATCCCAAGTATGGATGAGTGTATTGATCCCCTTGGGGAAGCCACCATCTTTTCAACCCTCGATGCCAACAGTGGGTATTGGCAGGTTGAGATTGCCGAAGAAGATCGCGACAAGACGACAATCGCGTCCCATATGGGTTTGTACCGCTTTATGCCAATGCCCTTCGGGTTGAAGAATGCGCCCGCTACCTTTCAGAGGGCGCTGGATATCATCCTGAACAAGGTCAAGTAGCAATACGCCCTGGTGTACTTGGATGACGTCATCATCTACTTCCGCTCGGTGAAAGAGCACTTCCGGCACGTTCGCCATGTGTTGACCCTTTCACGGGATGCTGGAGTCACGCTGGAGCTGAAGAAATGCTTCTTCTTCCAGGCTTCTGTGGAATACCTTGGACAAGTAGTCCGGCCTGGAAAACTACAGGTTTCCCAGAGGACGTGCAATGCCATTAGGCAGGCTAAACCGCCCACGACCCAGACGGGAATCCGCTCCTTTGTAGAACTGTGCAATGTGTTTCGAAGATTTTTCTATAACTTCGCTCGCATTGCTGCATCTTTGAACAGGAAACTTGAGAAGGGACAACCCGAAAATTTTGGGATACTGAACGATGAAAAGTACGAGGCCTTTCAGTAGTTGCGAGATAAACTGATCTCTTCACCAGTTTTGACTTTATCCGTACCGGGACGTCCGTACCTGCTGGACACCGACGCCTGCGATGTCCAGGTTGGCTGTACTCTACTCCAGCAACAACTCGACGGGAAGGAGTACAAACCCGTTGGGTATTGGAGCCGTTCCCTCTCGCGGGCGGAGCGGAAGTACACGACCACCGAGAGGGAATGCCTCGCGGTTGTGTGGTCGATGCTCCTTTTAAGGCCATATCTGGAAGGTGAAAGATTCACTGTGACGACTGACCACCACTCGCTGAGGTGGATCCTCGATTTGGCCAACTGTACCGGACGACTCGCACGCTGGCGCCTACGCTTGTCAGAGTTTGACTTTGAAGTAGTGCATCGCGCGGGTGTCAAGCACCAAGCCACCGACGCGCTCTCCCGTTTGGAGACCGAGGGTCTCGATGACGGACCTCTTGAGGACGACATCCCTTGCTTCGAAATGGAACCAGACTGGGACTGTGATTTCCTCGTGGCTACAGTCCAAGAAGAGGAGACTCTTTTCGAGAACGCCCTCATTGATTGAGAGGACTCTGACAGCGCGAACGAACCCTCAGGGGATGATGATGTACTGGCCGTGGACACGGATCAAACGGAAGTACTGCTTATCCCAACGGGTGAACTCTTGGCGGAGCAAGCCAAGGATCTGTGGTGTAAGGGTATCGCTGAATCCGTTGGACAGCCCCAGTCTCGCTTCGGGTACGACCATCATGGTTTCCTTTCAAGGACATCACCCCTGGACGGTGCAATTCAGCGCCTGGTTCCTTCAACCCTACGAGACCACGTACTCTATCTGTCACACTATCCAAGATTGGCTGGTCACCCTGGAGGGAGGAAAATGTACGCGACCCTCAGGCGAGACTTCTATCGGCCATTCATGGCGAATGACGTCTTCCAGACCGTCAAAGACTGTCGGTCGTGCGCCGCGACGCGAGGTACGCAGCACAAGCATCAGAAGTATCTGAAGCTATTCAACGCAGCGAGTCCTCTCGAATTTGTCGCCATGGACATACTGGGGCCACTCACGAAGACCACACATGGGAATCGCTTTATCTTAGTCATTACTGACAGCTTCTCCAAGCTGGCTCGCGCCATCCTCTTACGGGCTAGAGAAGCTAACAACATCGCGCTTGCCTTCTTGGAGCACTGAATATTCCTATATGGGGCACCTCAGTACTTGCTGACCGATAACAGACCGCAGTTCGTCGCAAAATTCTTCGAAGCCCTTTGCGGGGACCTCGGTTTGCGTCATTTGCTGACGGCGGCCTACCACCCGCAGACTAACGGACAGGCGGAGCGTTTTAATCGAACCCTTGTGGGACGCCTTGGGCCTTACGTGTCTGAGCACCAGCGAGACTGGGATGATTTCGTCCAGCCCTTGGTCTTCGCTTACAACTCCCAGGTTCATAGAACCACCGGGACGACACCTTTTGACTTGGTGTTAACGCGACACCCACCTGGGATCATCGTGGACCCCCCAACTACTGCTATCTCCCCAGATGGGTCTGAAAATCCGAATTCGGTCACAGTGAAACGTCAGACACGCGTGCATATATGGTATCTCTTTTCGAAGGCCAAAGCGACAATGGACCGTGTTCAGCAGCGCCACAAGGTCGACTTCGATTCCCGTGTACGGGCTCAGCTCTCATTTTCCCCTGGGAACTACGTCTTTTTATACCACCCCCCCGGAAAGCAACGGAGACTACGGAGGAAGAAAGTGTCTCCTGCAAGCTCCTTCCTAGGACGATTGGTCCCCTTCGGGTTGTCAAAGCTACACACACAACCGTGACCATCTTGGACGGCGACCTGCACGACACGGTCTCCATCGACCGTATCACGAAATCCCCACGGGATCCTGACGCAGCTAAGTCACCGTCGACACAGCCGGAGTCGCCTCAGCCCGCATCAGCCTCAAAGGGAACGCCGACACCGGTTTCCGAGGCGTCTGATCCCACTGGGAACGCTCCTTCTGAGCCACAGTCTACTGGCCTTAAACAGGTCTGGGTCGATCCTACGACATTGCCTGAACCCTCTGGGATACCTCATCTAGATGTGGAATTGCCGCCTGAACTCCTCGGGGAGGAAGGCGACGATTCCCGCAAATGGGTCGAAGAAAAAGTCGTCGACGAGGGTGTGGCCCCTGATGGGTCTGCAGTCGTCAAAGTCCGGTGGTGCGGTTACCCGCCCTCGAAAGACTCCTGGGAGCCTCTTAAAAACATTCTTTTCAACTTTGTCGCTCGCTTTCGCCGGCGCCGCGACCGCGCACGCTCGCGCAACTGAAAACAACCTCTTTCGAGGACTTTGGAGCACTTTTCCCGTGTTGGCTAAGGAAAACTTTGGCATGCTCTCCCTCCAGCTATGGCGGCCACAATTTTTCCTGGCGGGATAGCGTGCTTTCGAAGTCCCTATGGGTCTCGCGAAGGCCTTCGGAAGGCTTTGCAATGTTTTCGGAGAAGTTTGGACCCCTTCGGGATGATCTAGGACGACTTGGAACACTCGCAGTACCGAGCAGCCGACCTTTTGAGGACCCTGCACACCCGGCGCAGCGCATCACATTGCTGGCTTGCGCCGTTGCACGCACGGGACGGCCAAGTTGGACACGCGCGCCACGTTGCACGCTCGAATCACCCAGGTGGGACGCGCGCGCGCCATGCACAAACGCGCTCGCCGCTATGCGCCATTGCAAGCGTGCCGAACGCCACGTGGCCCACGCCTGTGGGTAGCCGATTGGGTACACAGTATTGCCCGTAGGGACGCCGCATGGCACCATCAAAAAAACTTAAGTATAATGTTGTGCCGCGCACCCCAAATCAGGCATTGCGAGCCGCTGAAACGCCCGCGTTTCTGAGATACGGGCAAAACAAAGAATCTCTGTTTTCGACCCCATATGAGAGGGTAATTTCCGGCACGGATTTTTTGATTATCCTTGCAAGTAACCCACTGGGAAATCAGCCCGTTTTGGCCTATTCACCTATCAAGGACATGCCTATTTGGCCGCCGCGCGTACTGTGCACCCTCCCGCCTGGCTGGCACGTGCCGCGCGCGTGCGGGCAGCGCTATGCCCGCCCGCGCGTGCCACCAACGTTGCCCCGGCTCACCGGGCCTGGAACTCTCGGCGCTTAGAGTCCAAGCGCACTCCAAGAAGGGAAGGGGACCCAAGCAGGGCTCAATTTGCGACGAAAGCGCCGTGCCGCACGCTGCGCACCCCGCGCGCACCACCGAAGTGCACACGCTGGCCCTCGCAAGGAATGCTCGCATCTCCAACGCGCCGCGACCACGCGTTCTGCAAGGAAAAAATGGAGAAGTTGAAGCTCTTTATTCACTCAAACGAGCTGAAACGCGCTACGCATTCCCGCCACGGGTACGACGGCTACGACAGACCGCACCCCCCGTACAGTTCAAGTCGACTCGGAGGGTGCAAAAGAGGACTCATCCATATATGACGAGGACAATGAGCAAAGCCCAACCGGACCATCGCCCACCAGGGAGCCAGGGAACGCATCTAGAATGCCCCTTGTTAGTCATGCGCGATGATGAGACGACCCGTACCGGGGTCAACAGCCGTTGGTACCGGCAAACGATACGACCCTTCCGGGACATGTGAGCAGTCCTTCGACCGTCAGTAGCTCGTGGCTGGAAGACTGCGATTCGTAGCTCCCAACAGGGTCGATGAAAGTTGTCTCTCGATCCAAAGCGATTCGTTTCGAAGCGCAGCGCCCCCATGGGATGTCGTCGCCCGGTGCGTACAGAAGTTGAACGCCTTTCACTCGGACATGTGTCCCCTTGGGAGAACAGCTTCGAGAGACTCTCTCACTTACGTTGTACCCCCCTGGGAAGAAAATCATACCCATTGGGCAGTAACATTTGCCGTCTACGCCGAGTGTTTCGGTACAGTGCGTATTCGGGAAGAACCCTACAGGAGGATACAGCAGCAAACTGAAGCGCCCGGAGAGGGATGCCGATGAGTGAAAACGACCCAGCTGGGAATCAAAGTCTCACTGAATCGGGGCGTCTCTACCGTACCTTTAGTGACCAGACAGGAAAATGCTGCGCCTCGTAACGAGGTGTGCGCCTACTAGCTCCTCCTCGAAAGAACAGTCTGCTACCCATCTAGGGGGTCTATTCGTGATTCCGCCCATGGCGTATCACCTCTCTGGGACTTCTGAGGATGGTACGAACCTGCTCTTGCGCGCTTGGCATCGCTGGACCTCGCGTGGGATTCTCGCATTACGGAGCAACCGCGAACCCTGTTTCGGTCGTAGCTTGTCCAACTGGGACCCCAATTGGTCTGGAATTTGTTTCTGGTTTGCTTATCAGACTGTCGACCCAAACGGGATTTTTCCGTACTGAGGGTCGCCGTGTCGTATCGCTCCCACACGATTCGCAGGGATTGTAGGAATCGGAACTCCAGCACTCCTTGGCGTCTGTCGCCGGTCCTTAATTCGGTTGGACGGCCCTCTACGGGACTGCTGTAATCTCTAACTCGCTGTTTGGCGGTCGCAGTCGTTCGTGACCCTCTCGGGATTTCTTTCTTTGTTAATTCGCCTAACGCCGGGATCGCAACCCATTGGGAAACGCCTCCGCTCAGTGAGGCGCAATGGTAGCTCAACGGGCGACACATTCGCTCATAAGGATTCTGGCGGTTCACAAATTACGAAGCGCGCTTCCAGTGGATGCGGTGCCCCAACCGGGAATTCAGCGACAGGCTGCACATTTCCGCAGCCCGTGAAGGAATCGATTGCGGTACCCGCGTCATGAACGCACCCGCTGGGAAGACTCGTTCGAGTTCTCCGGCCAACGTAATGGGACTTTTTCGATCTGAGACGAGCGGGTCCCCTGGGTGTTTCGGAGCTACAATGACCAGCTCTTAGCCGTGTCGGTCAGCCGCAGCACTCGTGCGCTCACTCGTTACCCAATCGGGAATTCAAGGGAAGGCAGGACGGGTTTCACGGTGTTGCTCGCTACATTGGTTGTGTTCCCATCACGGGACCTTCGCGTCGCTCTCTCTCGCGTTGCGTAGCGTACGATGGTCACCCAAATGCGATCTTGGTGGACTCGAAATTGTTGTTCAGTGAGAACCGCAATCGCGGTCGCTCCCCGAATGGGAATGTTAGGCCTGCCTCGGAACGAGGCCAGGCCCAAGAAGGGGAGTCTGTAGAGCAGTGAGAGTTACCTCCTTGACGGGTGCATAGTATTAGTTTATTTAGTTAGTGTGCACAGGGCGCACCTCGGGTTCCCACACATGTTGGGTTGTGACAGTTGTCGTGTCGTCCTTCAGGACAGCTTCTGTAGGTAGATAGTTTACTATTTTCGACACGTGGCTACTGCCTGGGGTAAGTGCACTTAAGCATCTCCCGCCGGACAGAGCTCACCATGGTAAACCTCGAGCACCCCGTAGCCGATTCTTCCATCGTCCAGTTTCCTAAAAGGGTCACCCTACCGTCACTACAGGTGCTCCACGCCTATCTTGTGGCCCGTTGTTAGCGTCCGTTGAGTGCTCTTTTCTCTCCGCTTGGGTGCTGCGCAATTTGTTTCTTTACCAGGGCATAGTACGTTGTCACAGCCGACGCTTTACTACAGACAACATAGTTAAAATCTTAAAGCACCATAAACGTCAAAGTAAAGACATGATGGTATAAGGTTTAGGCATAACTTCATGTATCTAACTCAGACCTACAAATTAATAATCGTTTTGAGGTTAAACTCGAACATTTTCGGCAAATTTATGGCATAAAAATATGGATATTTTGGCCAAAAAATACTAGTTTTGCACTTTTTTAATGCCATGAAGTAAGAACCTATTGAAGCTGTAGCAATGTATACGGCTTAGTTTCAATCGAGATGAGCTAAAGATCACGAATAAGGAAGAAATATCAAGTTCTACCACACGAGTCCATAGTTTACGGCATAGTACAGTAGTCATCTTTAATCATCTCTAGTCATCTTCAGATGACTTGAGATGACTATAGAAGAGGTACATATTCCAGCAAGTCATCTGTTAGTTTGAGTGCCCGGTAGGCGCGTATGCCAATTAAATCACTTAACGTGGACAATTGGGAAAACATTCGTAACTACTAAAGCACTCTCAACAATGCGCGCATTAGCACTACATGCCTTTTCCTATTAATATTATCGTATTTTGACTTTATGGCATTTTCCCGCACTTCCCCGAAGGAGTACCATCCACATATCGACATTTTCTGACATCTTCCTGGATGAACAAGTACATCTTATTCACACACACCGTTACACTGTAATTCAGTACAAGTACAAGTGGTTTAATAATTTTAATTCTTTTTTATATATTTCACAATCAGTGATTGGTGCAAAAGTTTACGACTGTCAGTAGTCCGAAAAGTTTGCGATTTCCCGCTCTCTCCAGTCACGTGATGGTGATATAGCGAAAGCGCTTCCCCAGTGAGTTTGCTATATCACGATGTTTAGAAAAAATCCTTATACAAGGCACTTTTGTGTACATTCTAATGATGAAGATATAGCAACGCACTGGTTGCAGTGAGTTCGCTATATCACAGTCACGTGCCGTGCCGAAATTGTATTTTGAAAACAAGATTTAGATGACCGGGGAAGACCCGCTTCTCCAGGCCCGATTGATATCAAACCTGATTGAGTTAGATAAGCTCTTTTTCCCACATCTCGCTGTACAATATCAATTTGGCCCATGCAATATAGCTACCTCAGCTTATATAGGTATTACGTTATTCTCTTAGCAACTTACGAGAAAACGCAGTTTACAGCCTTGAAATATTTTTTCCATGTAAACCTTACGTGTCAATATAAATGAATTGAACCATGAATTCAGTAGCCACGTATCGGTCCCAGATATAACTGTAGAAAACTCTGAAAACTAGAGAACAGTGTGTGAACTGGAGAAAACTATCTCTACTATAGATGGCTGATGAATCTGTACAAGGATGCTAGGCATAAACTATGCCAAAGACAGACATTGAACCGTTTCTTCGTCTCGCACTCAACCTTCTCAAACATGGACACCAATTAAGCATCTAAGACGCTGAAATTTACAACGGAGGCAGACGAGGCACGTCGGGCAGAGATTGCGTCGGTTTCCGCTGATAAATTTGAAGAAGCAGAAGAGGAAAACGTTTTTGATCGTCCAGTTTTTGACGCATTCTTTGAAGCTGGAGATGAGAAAGCTACTGTGTAAATGAAAAAATTTACTACGAAGGAGCTTGAGCATCTCTACAAACGCTCGGAGAAGTTCATCACATTTGCATGGTCATATGGAAGAGATCAAAAGCGTTCTATTTCTGCCTTTCAAATCTTATTCATTACACTGACGGTCTGAAAAATCGGTGGAACATGGGACAGTCTGGCTAGACTCATTCGTACAAAACAGGCGGCCTTTCAGAAAAATGTGACCGACTTCATAAAGCTTTTTGAAACAAAGTTTTACATTGATCTTGTAATGGGGACGGAAGAAAACTACACAATGGGCTATGTTTTTAAGAAAGGCCGCGGTTTCAAAACCTTTCAACATTCGCTGTCGGCGACGGATGTTGTCTCTCTACATGGAAATACTCCTTTTTGTTCTATGCATGCCGGCAAGGAATACTGTAGTGGAAAGCATAAGCTTTACGGCCAGAAGGTTGAAGTGTCAGTTCTCCCATGTAGGGTTGCAGTCAACTACATAGATCTCCATCCTGGGTCTTTGGCAGACAGCACTATATTTCAAACTATTTTAGGGTTCCATCATTCTGCGCTATAGAACCGGGAGGGTGAAATGAATTTGCAGGACGACAGAAATGGTTTGGAAAGCTTTCCGGCATCATGGTCCGTGGTAATTGACAAAGAATACACTGGATTACATACAATCGTGCGCTCAATTATTCCGAAGAAGAAGCCTCAAAATGGCTTTCTATCGTACGCAGAGAGCAATATAAATGTTTGCAAGATTCCTGTAGAGAACTGTTTTGGACGTTTGCAAGGACTCCGGAACTTGGTGGGGCATATAAATGGAAATGGGAACGCTCAAGTCTGCAGCCATTTTTTCGGTTTTCACTGGCAGTGACGAAGTATCATGTGATGCAGAATCCATTACGGAATGAAGATGGAGAGCTTTTTCGAAAGTGCAAGGATCGACTCTAATCTATCGGCGTTAGACGAGAAGAAGAGCGAAATCAGTATCGCAACGTTCCTACAAAAGAAGGAAGACGAGGATTCTGGGGATGTTACTAATCAGCGTGCAGAAGACATTGCTATCTCTGAGTTTGTAGCTGAGCACGCTGTGCAGCAGAGCCAGTTCCCTGACTCTGATGATGAATCTGTGCCTCATCTCACTTTGATTTGAGGTTTCTACAGACTGTGAGGCTTTCTACGATTATACATAATTATCTACAGTTACCAGACCTTTCTATGGATTTGAATTCTGTTTACAGATTGAAGACAGCTCTAAGTTATGGTCTACTCATGACTGCAAATATGATATTTATAAAAGACTAAAAGATCTCGCGTAAGTTCAGATTTATATGAAATTATTATATTCTGTCGATATGAGCTGAGGTAGGTCTACTCAACGCATAGTCGGATACGTGGAAGAGGTCTCTTACGTGTAGGGTTCTTACTGGAATATGCACATGAAAGAGCTAATCCACGCACTTAAAGGAGCTCTTCCATGTAGGTATTGAGCTCTTCCATTTACCGTCTTCCAAATTTTGGATGCTCATCAGTCATGAGGTTTTCTCCTATCCAACTCTTATGCAAAAAGTTAATGTCAACAGTAGTCTAGACCAACGAACACGGCATTCTAGCACGATAACATTGTCTACAACATGAACGGCAAAACCACCTTTCTCCACACCAGAAGGAAGCACAATTGCCACAGACAGACGTCCTTCGGTCGTCTTTGGATCATTCCTTTGAGATATTAAGTAAAGTAGTTTAAATTCATTTAAACCGAGTACATATTCAGTACCATCTCGAGCGGGAATGGTCTTCTTTTCATCTTCAATCTCATTTTCTTCTTCTTCGTCATCTACTTCTGAGTCACTGTTTGTACAACGACGATTTAAAGCAATCGTGGAATCTTCTGCGACACATGTCAGAAAAAGTTCTGTTACAATATTTTGAGTGAAAGCACTTACTCTGTAACTGCTCATAGTGTTTCCGCAATTCGTAGTATCGCGCCCTAAAGTTCGCTAACTTGTGCTGCTGAAACAGTTTGTCGGACAACTAAATCGGTTTGGGAGTTTCATTGCCCTTAATTTCACCGCGTTCAAACATTTGCTTTAACAACTTGATTGCAGCAGAGTTTTTGGTAAGTCGAGGCATACTGGTGGTTTGCTGGGAGGGATGCGGATAGCTGAAAAGAAACGAAGTGGTACTTCCTGCCCAAACTCTCGAAAAATGGAAAGCAAAGAACCCACCCGTATTCTTATAAGATGGAGCAGAGAACACTAATCAATGTATCTCAAAACGTTTCTGAAAGTTATCTGAAATTCTTTTCTTTCAAGTTTACCAATATTTTGGGTTATGTATGAACTTTTCCTGTTTCATGAGTGTCTCACGAAAGGCAACTTCAGACATCGATGAACTTCAATCACTAAAATGTCATTGTTTGATAGCAAAGCGCTTTCTCTCTAGGTACCAAAGCAATCGTAACCCAATGTAGAGCTAGTCTCGAAAAAAATGTTGTTTTGAAGCTTCTTATCATCCCTTTCCACCAACTATAGTCTGCAAATTCGGACACTGTCAAATTGCCCATTCTATACATAGTGCGGACGCCATTTTTTGGGGAGACAGCGCGGATGGTGACAAACCCAAGGAGAGCGACACAATAAATGCTCGAGAGTACCAGCCCAAAAGGGGTGACAAGTTAACGTAGCTCAGATGCCTGCAGAAACAGACAAGATAACCCCAAGATAGTAGAAACTCTCCGCTAACAGGAAGCGGGGAGAGTAATTAAACGAGAGTGTGGTTCGGTGTTCGATGCCGAATGCCAACACAACAAAAGAATGCAGTGCCAACAGACCAACACACCAAGGCTGTCGGGGGAACAGTAGAATGGGCAGGGCTAAGGGGTTCGATCCTGTCGTCGATACCACCATAAACCTAGTAACCAGGCGAGGTGACGACAGGAAGGGAACCCGTGCAATGCGTACCACTGCCCACGTCCGTCCGGGGGAACGGGGATGTAGATATGATCGCAATGTGCGGACGAGCCCAATGGAGGGCAACACAAGGCGACTGTGTAGGAAACGGCGGGAGACCGGGCCGCCGGGAATAAGGAAATGTAGGGGGAAAGGTTGGTGGCAGGGAGGCGCAGACAGCGCTGAGGGAAGATGGGAGTGCCAAAGGAAAGAAGGTGGGTGACGACGAAAAGGGAGGAAGAAGGGCGAGAGAAGCAAGGATGGGGGGCTGTCGTCGAGGGGGGACGTGGTCTGCTCGAGTTAGGTTGGCTGCGAAGCCTCGAACTCGGGGGGTTTATATCTACAATTCTTGTGGTTCGTATACCCTAAGTTGTAACTTGCTCACCGTCTAGTCCTAAATACCCTAGTGCTGCTCACCATCCATAACATGTAATGATCTCAGCGCACGGCTCTTCGTTATGTAGGTCGGTGGTTGGTCAGTGATGATATGTCGTTAGGTCCTGAACCAGTTTCGTAGGTTATATTCGTGTTCCATATAATGCCATGATGTTCGGTCCCAATATCTCATTATGTTGATTTGTGGTTGGCTATTGTTCTCGTGGCATCTTACTACTCTCTTTCTCATCTGCTTATCTATTTAGGTCGCATCGGTATCATCATCGTAGCAGTAGTCACACGGCGCGCCGATCATCCAGTAGCCGCAGCCCCACTTCCAGAACAGTAACAGTCTCACAGCAGCGGTAGCAACAGTGTCCCACAGCGCTTTCCCCCATTTCCTTTCGTTCACAGTAGAAGCGTCCATTCCCGTCCGTAGCAATGCAGAGGAACAGCAGCGCGAGAGGCACAACACCAGTACAGAGCCAGTGGTACCATCTTAAGTTTCAAGCACGTTGCAGTGCACGGCGCGCAGCCTCATCGCCCTCTGCCGCAGGCGCGCCGAGGCGCGCGGCGCGCGACTTCATCATTCTCAGGCGCGCCGCAGCGCGCGGCGCGCCACCTCATCTTCCTTTTCCTCACGCGCGCCGCAGCGCGCGGCGTGCGACTTCATTGCCCTCTTCCTTATGCGCACCGCAGCGCGCGGCGCGCAACCTCTTTATCCTCATTGGCGCGCCACGGCACGCGGGGCGCAGCTTCCTTCTCCTTGCCGCTGCGCCGAAGCGCGTGACCTCATCATCTTCGGCGGCGCGCCGCGGCGCGCGGCGCGTAGCATTGAGCGCAGACGGGGCGGCAGACGCACGGCAGCGAGCGCAGACAGGGCGGCAGACGCACGGCAGCGAGCGCAGACGGGGGCGGCGACGGGCGCAGTTCAGGGGTGGAGGGTGATTTTATCTCCGGGGCAATCTCCGGAGATAAGAAAATCTTTTGGCCCTGTCCAAGGGAGTGCGGGACACTCCCTTGGAACCGCCTCCACACATAGCACGTCTTTTTTTCATTCAAAAACAGTATCAAAATGCACAAAAAACTGTTTAAAATATGAGTCGTGTCACATGGCGCATATAGGTCACTTTTTGAAGAGATAACCAACAATAGATCACAACACATCAAACAAGTTAAAATTAAGCAAAAAGGAAATCTTTGCATGATGTCCATTGGGATTTGTCTGTAACGTATGTCCAAAACCTTACCTATTTTTCACTAAGAGTCTACTCAAGAAATCCATAGACAACACGAAATTGTTGGCATTGTTCATCGAAAGCAAAATCATCAGCACTTTGTTTGTCAATAAAAATTTCTAAATTTACTAGACGTTTCAATTTTTACTTGACACATATCTTAATTTTTCGTTATAAAATCAATGCTAGGTTTTATCGATTTTATATGCAAAGGCAAAAGAATCTTACGGCATCATTCGAAAGATGTATCTTTAACAGCAGAATTTGAAAAAATACCTTTATAGAATACGACAATCCTTAATCTTAAAACATCTTTAAGTGACCCAGCTCAAACTTTTGTTGTTTTAATATTGATTCAATTGCCAACTGGGTTGTCTAAGAAGCTTTGTGGGTTTTTTATTTTAGAAGCTCGCTCCTCAAAGCGCTGATATACAGGACGATGATCTTCCGACAATCTGCCTTACGGAGTCAAGGCAATTGTTTGTTTTCTAAGGCGTCTATCCTTAGAGCTTCAGAGTCTGTGATTGGAATTGTATCAAGTGAGGTGACACATGCCTTTTATATTGAGTTTTGTAGCGGCTGAGTGTAGTTCGTCCTCCCAAGTTCGAATTGGCGATGAGAAGTGTACAAGAGCTTTGTAACATATATGACTCTTAAGCTCTGATGCTCTATTTCTCTCAGTAAACTATTATTTTCTCGTAATTAAAAGAGGAACTGCGCATATACCACAACGACAGCAAGGCGAGAGGCATTTAATGGCAAGGCTCAAAGAGCTTTGCTCGTACACATAGGGAAACTCGCATTTAGATCAGTTTTTAGAGCTAGTTGAACTGAATTCTTTCCATACAGAAGCTCAAACTAGGTTTCTGGTGATCCCCAAGATTTTTGGAGCATTGGCAAAACCTTCCCGCTGATATATAGAACGCACTCATCCTTTTCAATAGTATACCCAAAATGATACATTCTTTTTTAAAAAAATGCGCCTTGTCGCACTGCGCAATTTTGTGTGTTTCTAGAGACACACCCTGCTTTGGATCAGTACTTCTGCAGGAAATTGAAATGCAGTAGAGAGAATGCATCGTATGCAGTATATATAGACGTATAGTACAGATGAGAACCAAATTCACTCAATGAGTGTACTGCGCCTCTACATTTGTGTGATTAGAATACTGCCAAAAAGTCTAATTCTACAGAAGAACAAACGATAACAGTAAAACTCGGCCAATTTTGTAATAATTTGTAAATACCTTTTAAAAACTCTACTTCAATAGCAACGCTCGCAGAAAATCCTCACAAGGAGTGTATGAGAGCGCGTCTAAAGTTTAGACAAAATTCACATACGTTTCCGGAACCACAGAACAAAACTTCTCTATACGTTGGAATAAATAACATTTCCTTTGAGATTTTTTAATTTTCACAAACTGGTTGCACATTGGTTGACATACACATATTTTTCTGATTGACGTTTTCCAAATCCATACTTTACGATGGGAAAATGCTTAAACATTGGCATAAAATAATATCAACTCTTGGAGCTTTGCGACCTTTTTCTTGAGAAGCTTGCTTCTCTAAACGCTGATCTAAATTACGCACGTCAAAAGCGACATTGTGTAAACTATTATAATCACACTTTTTGCGTAGAAAAAATTACTCAAGGTAAAACAAAAATCAATTACGATATGAATCCGTACTTAAGAAAATTCTTGAGCTCCCACACAACTTGGTTCTGTCCCCATGCTTGGCGCCCACCTTTTAAGACATTATGCAGCATATTAGCCCAGAGCACGCCGCGAAGTTGGTAAATCTACTCTCTGCTGCCATCCTACGGCGACAGTGTAACCTCAATCAATATTCTACTGAGCGCAAACCGGGAAATGAGGATGGAGAACGTGACAGGGACTGCCCTACTTTTGATTCTTTTTATTATCGAAAAGGTAGTGCAACTATTCTAATGATGACGCATTTTACGGCAGAGCAATTTCATTCTAGTGGGCAGGTTGGGGAAATAACTACCGCCAAGGAATGGATCACAGGTCATTCGCAAGTATGACTTTAGATCAAAGGATGTTCTATTTAAGACTCTTACAATTTTGAAGAACTTTGGTATATGAGACTTTCTTGCGCAAATGTTCAACATCCACGGGTCTATATTTCAAAAGTTAATTTTGAAACTCATCTCAACTGTGTCAGCTAATGATTTTTATCACTATGTATCCCGAAGCGACCACCGCTTTACTATGAAAAAGGTTCTGCAACAGAATTTGGGCTCTACCTATTTCTCTTTTCGCCGCAATGCCACTGATGTTATTTTTTAGCAGTCCTATCAACCATGCGGAAATTTAGAAAAGGGAAAAAATATTTCAGCGACAAACATAAGCTGTATGGTTTGAAATCATAAATTTCAGTTCTGTCGAATGGCCTTGCTATACATTCCTTTCCGCGTATCCAGGCTGGAAAGCCGATATCGATATTTTCTTGGAAAATATAACGGAACATAAAACGGCGCTGAAGAAAGAGAAAACCGAAGTAATCAATTTTAGTATTGACGCCGGCGATTGGCTTTCAGATTATGAAAATTATTGGAGTGCGTTAATGGGCAAGGGATATCAGGGTGCTGCAGAGCATATGAGGGGTATCACTTGACAGAAAAAAACCCCAGCACGGGTTTTTATCGTTTGATGAAGAAGAAAAAACTTCAAAGATTTCGTCAGACATGATAATTGTAGAGAATTGCTTTGGACGCTTGACGCAATGATGGAGCGTTATGGGATCTAAATACCGTTGGGAAGAGAAGTTTTATAACCATATACTTTAAATTATGTGTGGCTCTAGCAAATGCTCATATTTTAGAGCATCCGCTCCGTCCCGCAGATGGGGAATATTATGACCAAGTGCTGAACCGTTTATCGTATATTGGAGAACAAGATGTGTGCAAAAGAAACCTGGCTCAGAGCAAGTATAGAGCCAAAACACAAAGACGTATGGACTCCTACTTCCGTTGCCTACAATCAGATAACGATTCTATAGAGCCAAAGAACTACAGTTGATTTCATCTTTCCTTTCATCTTTGCGGAAGAAGTTGATCGCAGGAAAAGGACTAAACGTATCTGCTTTTAGTAAACGATTATTCTTTTAGGAACTAAATATAATTTGCTTGTTTTTTCTAATATGTAGTTGTTGCGAAAGTTATATGTGTTTACGAGAGTATTTGAGATATATGCGGCAAAGATATATTGGTAAGAATCCGGAACAACTAGCTGCCGTAAAGTTTTCTACTTTGAAAACAAGAGCAAATACGAAGACGTTCCATAACTCTCGACCAGTTACCGATCCTATAAACGCTGAGAACGATGATAATTGTTGTATTAACAAAACGTTTACCTCATAGTAGAAACTGCTATATTCACCTTTCTGACCGAAAAAGACGAATGTATAATACGGGTAAATTTCTATGGTTACTTCCTAAAGCTGTTCTTTTGCAGTTATCTACATATCTTTCATGCTCTGCAGTTAGGATCGAGCCGCAAATGCCTTTGTAGTTCATTAACATAGTGTCGTGGTTTTGATTATGAAATTTGCGAGATATGTATCTCATGGTCGGACGCTTTGGGACCCTGGAGGGCAGAGGAGTAGGCTCCTTCTGAATGGTCGTGAACCACAGTTACATTGGTGGAAAATGTGGCGTATATCTCTCGCGATAGATAAAACGGGGATATACTGTATTTGATGTATATCACGCGCGCAAATGCGTACTGATAGAGCTCCTGCAACTAATCTGGCTCAGCGGGGAGATAGCGGTTTAGCAGGTTTACGCTATCTCGAACAGTACTTAAGTAGAAAGCTAGTTGTCGATGAACGACTTTACGAAAATCACTCATCACTGATCAATAAACGATGCTTTCTAAAGAAGTAAAATTTGCGCCAACTTACATTCTAGGGTTTAATGGTACGATTTATCTACGGGAGATTTCGAAGTATAGTTAATTCGTTCAGAACTCTTGCGTGAAGGAAGTACCGGGAGATGCGGGAAAAGGCAACATTTGCACTCTTTACAGTGAGCGCTAAATATGAAATGGTTTCGTCGTATTAAATTTAATGGCGTGTGTACATTATTGGGCATTGCTGTAGCAGTACAAAAATGTATTAGATTAAATTAGTTCCGCCTTGTGATCAAATGTAATTACATTTTAAGCATTGTAAGAATTTTGCGTCACCCGGAGCATTCGTGTCTCAGATTTCGCGTTCTAGTAGAGAAGATTTTGTAAGAACTTCATGTTGTCATAAAAAGAGAGATAGAAAGTCTAAACAAAACTATTTATGCGTAACGTTGAAGAATAAAAGGTGTACTAGTAATATAGCAGAAGAAATATTTAAAATCTGTTGAAAAAAACTTTTAATGGCATAATACGAAGTGATATTTCTGCTCAAACAGCCTATTTTTCCTGACTTACACTACAGTAAAAACTTTTTGTGGTTAAACTTTCTTACTACTTTTTGCACGCCTCAATACAGTAGCTCTAGATCTTTAGCGTTATATCAACACTAAGCCTGTTGTTATAACGACAACAGAGTTTATGCCATAATACGTTTTGGGTTTTTTTCAAAAAGTTAACATTTTCAACGTGTTATCACTGTTATGACTTCGACCCTACGTATAAGTCTATCATGCGGTATGTATGGCGTTGTCACACGTTGCAAACGTGTACATCATGACAGGATCATTTATTTTAGACTCGGAGCGAACACAGTATATGCTCTTTGTTCAGGACGTATCACATTCTAGAAACTCGTGCTTTATTATTTCACTAATTTGCACAAAGTGCTTTTTCCGGCATCTCCCCGCAAATAAAGCCCTTGTTACCCGAAATCTCTGTTTCAATCGTCTCATGCTTAACTCAATTTGTACTATCGTTCTACATGGATATTACTCCTGCTACATTCCAATATTGAGGTGACGAGTACCTAGCTCATGCTCACCGTCTTTCTGTGATGACGAAACAAAGAAAGTAATTTCCCTATTCGGAGTAACAGCAAATATATGCTCTATCCTATGAAAAACGTTCAGTCAAAAGTCCCCGGTTTTGGAGAGCAAAAACATTTCCTTTGGGCATTAATGTTCATGAAGATATATGTCAAAAGGGCAACACTTTTGTCTCTCATTCGTGCTGATGAAAAGATAATTCGAAAGTGGGTACGAAAATTTGTTGTTTTACTTTCTGCGCTAAAGGAGGTAAGTTGAAATGCTTTTTCATCGAATAAAGCATGTTTATTGCTAACAATTGAAAGTCTTCTTTTCAGAAAGATACGTTGGAATGACAGGTTTAATAATGAAATATTTAATACCAACCGCATTTACGTATCAGTGGTTGGTACAGATTGTCCAATTTATGAAACAAACCCATTCAACCCAATGTGGCATTCTCACAAATTTAAGGGCTCAGGTTTACGCTATGAAGTCGGATTGAGTACTGTTTATGATACCATTACCTGGCTCAATGGACCGTTTCCTTGCGGAAGTTATCCAGACAACAAGGTATTCAAATCTGGAATGAAAAATAGAGTACTACTACAGACTACGTTTGTGGTTGCCGATGATGGATATACTGACAAACAATGCATATCACCAAGTAACAATCTGTTATTTTTTGGTTGTGACCAAGCCAAACTTCGACCTCATCATGAATCTTTCATGCAACGCTTGAAGTCATTTCAAGTTTTGAAACAAGTTTTTCGCCAAAGCCGGTGTTTTCATGCTTTTTGTTTTCATGCGGTAGCCCAAAGTACTGCAGTTTCGCTAGGATATGAAAACGAATTGTTTCATCAATAGTGACTTTTTAACAATATGTTTTAAATACTACTTTTATGGAGATAAAACTAGGTCTAGTAGCCCACCTATTTGTTGAATACATTTGTTTGAAAAACTTTCCGACTTCGGAACGAAGAGATACCGGCCCGCTCGGAGAGAGTGAACCAAACTCTTGGCTGTGCCACGAGAAGAAGAAACTATGGCCTTCGGGGATGCAGGCCTCGGTGATGATGTCATCGCCCCAGTAATCTTAATCCGAAAAGAAATATACCTGGTCGAATGCCGTAGGGAAAGCGACTAAATCGAGAATGTTATGGCCCGGAGGAGGAAAGTCGCCAGCCCCCACCGACACGGAAGGGTCCCCGAACTGCGAACGAAGTAAGCGCATTATCGTTATTAGACGCTTCTGGTATTCCCGTTCACGCGCACAACAGACCCATGGCATGTGGAGTAAAAGGCTAGGATCGACGAGAGCGCCGATATCGGATTGGAGTGGGTTAACTCGCATGTGGGCCCAGCGCGCCGTCCAAGCTGCGTCTCATAGTCTCTTGTTGCTGACGAAGTAACCTCTTTCGGGGTTAGACGGTATCGAAGCAAACCTCTGCGCGCCAAAGAACTCCCCGCCGAAGGATATATAGCGCCCAGCCGAGTACGGTACCGATGCTGAGCACCCTGCGCTTCGATGGCGATTTCGCGA
This sequence comes from Gracilaria domingensis, assembly GCA_022539475.1. Taxonomy (NCBI): domain Eukaryota; phylum Rhodophyta; class Florideophyceae; order Gracilariales; family Gracilariaceae; genus Gracilaria; species Gracilaria domingensis. The sequence continues at coordinate 120,259 of VCMS01000046.1, forward strand.
GCGACGATGCTCGGTTTCCGAGTGGAGGCTTACTCAGGTACGGTGAACCTTGGGCATAGTAGTAAGGAGAAAAACGGTGACGAGGGAAGCGCAGTGCGTAAGAGAGGGTGGGAGGAGATTTAAGGATGCGGTAATTCCGGAGCCGGTTGGAAAGGACGATAAAACGGCCGTTTTGGTGACCTCAGAGGACCCCCGTTGGGAAATTGGAGTCCTTATGAACGAGGTTGCGCGAGGACGGACAAAGAGCTAAGAAGAGGGGGTCTGTAAGATACTGAGCCGTGACGGTTGCACTGGTGGCATTGTAAGCGAACCGGCTGGTCGGATGCTGTTGTTGTAGTAGACAGAGTAGTAGTAATAGTCCACGTGTATGACGGTGGTGGCTAGTGCCCCGTAGTTGGCAGTCTTACATGTGTGTGGCAGCGCCAGACTAGATATTTATTTTCGCCAGGTCGGCGCTAGCCCCCAAGACAGTAAACCAAGGTGCTTTCTACTAGATTCTTCGTCTTGTATCCCATGGAATGGATACTAAGTCGTAGTATGGACTCAGATTTTCCAAGACCTGCACAGGCTGTTCAGCAGCAATATCACTACCGTTGCACCAGCTTTTTTGCTAGACGCGTGGTATCTTTTTGGACTGAGCGTGTTTCCGTACTCGGTCTCACCACAGAGTGCCATGGACTACTGCGCAACTTCAACGACCGTCTTTTCCGACTCTGCAGCCCACACGGCCTTACAAACCGTGTGCCGCGTACCCATACTGCCGTTCCGGGACATCCTCTTGAGTGGTCGCTCGCGCGCAATATCTCACAGGAATTGGAACGAGATCCTCTTGTGAACATTATGGGTGTTTCAGAGGTTGCCTGGAAGGAGTGATGATGAACGTCCAGCTCTGTTGAATGTATGGAATGATGTAAGGGACAAGACCAGGCACGAAGCTATGCATTTGCGTAATTATTTTAGAAATTGCACGTATATATTCGAACCACGAAAGCGAGAACTAGCGATCTTTCGTGATCAACAGGACAAGAGGTGACTCCTCTTGTGTCTCTGATTTCCTACTTAATTAAATTGCAAATAGGCTGTGTCGAGCTGAGTTCAGTCAGCCTACCTACTTGAACCCTGAATCGCAAGTGATATACTCTAAGTAATCCAAACTGTTTCTGATTTAAACTTTAGCTTTCTGACATTCAGGGCATTTTGTTACGTAATCTTGAGTATCCCTATTTATCTTTGACCAATAGTAATATCTCTTCATTAACTTTTTTGGCTTCTGAATTCTTCGGTGAGCTCCTAGTAATGATTGATGACTATCATGGATAATTTCATCTTTTACGCTTCCATGCGGTATACAAAGCTTTTTTTCAGAATACAGCCTTTTTCCCTCTTTTCTAAATGTATGCTTTGGGTTCTCATAAATTTTTCTGAAGAATTCATCTGTTACATAGTCTTCTTCTAGTTTCTTTAAAGCTTGTTCTTGAACATGAGCTGTCGTAATGTTCATTAGTTTCATAATTGTGTTTGCTGTCATATAATGAACTTCTATCTCTTTCTGAGACAGTGCATTTGCTACTGTATCAAGTTTGCCTTTAATGTAGTTAGTTTTATAATCGAATTCTTGCATGAACTCAACCCTCATCGTGCTTGCTCTCTTGACAGCAATTTTTGACTTTCTAAATACTTAAGCGGGTGATGGTCTGTGAGTATTTTAAATTTTGAGCCATGTAAATATGGTCTCTATATTTTCAATGCGTATATGAAAGCAAGTAGTTCTTTTTCATGTGTCGAATATTTTTGTTCCGCGGTATTTAGCTTTCGTAATGCATATGTAACAGGACGAAATCCTTTTTCATCTGTTTGTGCCAGGACTGCGCCTATTCCGGTTCCAGATGCATCACATGTTAAGTAATATGGCAACAATGTATCAGCACATGTAAGTATAGGTGTGTTGCTTACTTCTTCCTTTAATGTTTCGAATGCATTCTTTTCATTTCCCTTCCACTGGAAAGGTTTACTTTTCTTTGTGAAGTTCATTAACGGTGGGGCTATTTTTGCAAAGGTTTTTACGAATTTTCTATAGTAATTGCATATTCCTAGGAAGCATTGTATTTCAGTGACGCTGGTCGGTTTTTCCCAGCTTTGTATGCCCATAGTCGTTTTTCGATCAAGCTTTATTTCATCCATTGTGAGGATATGTCCCAAATAGTCAAATGACTGCTTTAAAAACTTACATTTTGAAAGTTTTCTATATAATTTATGTTCTCTTAGTATTTGAAAAACAATTCTTCATTGTTTCAAATGTTTCTCTTTTGTTTTGCTATATATTACTATGTCATCTAGATAGACTAATACGAACTTGTCTAGATATTTCCTGAATATGATATTCATTAATGTTTGAAGACATCCTGGAGCTCCGGTTTATTCAAATGGTGTCACCATATACTCGAACTGGCATAGCGAGTTCAAAACGCTGTTTTCTCTATATCAAATTCTCTTATTATTATTATTTGATGGTAACCCTGTCTCAAATCTATTGCTGAGATGTACTTGGCTCGTTGTACTTGATCCCAGACTTTATCAATACGAGGTAATGGCACTTGAGTTTTTCTTGTTTGTTTATTCAGTGCTCTATAGTCTACGCACATTCGTAAACTACTGTCTTTTTTTTGCAAATAATACAAGATTAACCCATGGACTTATAATAGGCCTAATAAATCCATGTTCCATGAGCTCATTAACCTGGTATCTCATTTCTTCTAGCTCAGGTTTCGACAATTTATACATGGGTCCCATTTTTGGTCTTGCTTCTGGTAATAAGTCTATCTTTTTTCCATCTCTCTGTGAGGTGGTAACTTCTTTGGTAATTCTTGAGGGAATACGTTCTGGAACTCCTCCAAGAGCGACTTCAGTTTTGGATCCAATATCTCTTCTTTATATTTCTTTTCTCTTTCACCGGTACCGGGTGACTTAGTACTTATTTGGTGTACCTTACACTTCTTCCTTTCTCACGAGCCGTGAAAGTTGTTTACTACATGACATTAAAGATAAAAAAGAGCTATACTCATGCTTACATGTTCTTCCCTCTGCGTCCAGAGTACTTAAACTTTCCCCTTGACGTACGGGGATACTTTTCTTCTTCCAATCTATCATGGGGTTTTTCATTATTAACCATATCATGCCTATTATAATATCCCAGCTGATCAAGTCTACAACAAACAGTTTAATTCCAAAAGAAGCATTTCCAATACTAAGTGGGTGGCTATCAATATTCTCACTCATAAGGACAAGAGTTTCGTCCCATAATTAGGCTTGGTACTGGATTATCCAATACTTTAGTCCTGATTGATCGACAGAGGTTTTGGACATAACTATGTTCTCACAGCCACTGTCTATTAATACCTTACAGTGCTGATAAGCTTTCTGACTTGGCACCTTTCCCTGAAGTTCTAACAAAAGCGACTTTCGCTTTCCTACTCTTCTTGAGTTGCATATCTTTACAATATGTTCTTTTTTGTTTCGGATTCCACCTCGTATATGCTTTTTAAATAATGTAATAAATTCAAGCCTTTCACTTCTTTCCTGAGAATGTGCTAATGTCTCCTTTGGCACCAGCGCCATGTTTAGTTTTTTGTTCCATTACTACTCATGTTTTGACCAAATCTCCGTTGATCATGATTTCTAGCAATACAGTTTTTTGTTTTACGTATAAAACCTAACCTCTCTATTAAAAATCTTCTCTTCTCAGAAGGGATCATAGATTTTTGACTTCTGAAATTAATATTCCCAGCCTGCATAGGTGTTGGTCCTTGCCTAGTATTGTTACTATTATAAAGTTTTGAGCGAAACTGATTTCCACTCCAACCGTGTTCATTTCTGCATTGACAATCTATTTTGTCGGCAATTTTCATTGCTTCTTGAACCGTAACTGGTTCAGACCTTTTAACTTCGATTCTTGTTCTGGTTTTTAAACCTTGGCTATTGTGGGGCAAACTCCGAAGGGTGAAAACCCACCAGACTGTCCGAAAGTCCGCTCTCTTGCGAGATGGTATACCAGTGACAGAGCCCTCTGTACCACCGTAACTCGGGTGTAAGAACGAGGTGGCAACTGGCTATACATGCAGAGGTGCCAGGCACAGTCGTGGGGAAGCGATGAGAAACTCCGGAGATGGGGTGGTATCGGCAAGCATGCGACGCGACCAATGGCAGGTGTAGTCCCGAGAGGGAAGGAAACACACAACAACAACAAAAGACCACCACCCACACGCGACGGGTAGAGCCTCCTCGACAGTGTGCCCGAAGCGGGGCGAGATCCTTCAACAGGGATGCACGGGGTTCCGTAACCACGGCTAAACTTTATACAGAGTCGGATCACTTCGTGATCTAGTCTGATACCTCCTCGGTGTGACTCGCAAGTCCTGACATCAACGACAGATGTTCATCAGGGGTACCGAAGGGGTAGAACAAACGTAACCAGACGCTGTTATACTCGTGAGAGTGATAACCCACGTAGGCGGCTTGCGCTAGAGTCTCACTGGTGCTGAGTCCGCGCGAAAGAGCGCTACTCGACAAAGAGTTCACTTGGGGAGTGCTCGGGTTGACTTTACAAAGATGCTTGCGACGGCGAGTTCGAGCTCACCTAAGTAGTCCTAAAATAACTATGTACACGTGGTGCACACCCGCAGGGGTCCGTACACGTGGCTAATCCAGTGTCAGGCGCTTCAGATGCACCACCTATCCTCCCATATTATGCACACCCGGTCGTGTCATACACGCGTCCATCTAGCGGTAACAGCCAGCAATGGCGCCCCTGATTACAGGTAAAAATGCGGAAGAGCCATCCAAAAGATACCTCCAAAATTTGGTCTCACCCATACATTAGGAGTGCATCCTCCTATGCTCACCTCTGCTTATATGAATAGCATCTTCACGACTATCACGCGATTATTGTAGGACAACGCGAGTGCGCGGAATCGTTGAGGATAATGCTCCATAACTCGCCATGCGAGACGTATCCGTCATGGAAAGTTGTATGAAGAATGGCCCAATTTTGGGGATTTCTACCCAATTTTATTTGGTACCCCCTGGGGTTGCCGCCAGCAATGGCAGGTTATGACTGAATGGTCGCGTGTACGCGTGTGGTTATTTTGACCCTTTCACAGGTGAATTTGGTTCGATGGTCGAATAGTTTACTGGCCGCTGCCGCGGGTTGCACACCTTCCACGTGTGTGAACCTGCACAAGCGTGCACTTTATTTATTTAATTTAGTTTAACTACGTAATCGGTTACGATATAAGGAGGTGACCTCGCGGCCACCTCCGCCCCTCAGCAAAGGGTAACCGAGTTCGGCTCTGAACTAGTTCGCCATCGCGAAGTGTACAACTCCATCCGGAGGGTCACCGCGTACGGTACGAGTTAGCTTCATCCCTCGGGATCACTCAGGCAATACTGACCATTGTGGCCTTGCCTTCGGGCTTATTTATTCCGTGTCCTCGGACGGTTCTTGTTTCTTATTTGTGCAGTTGTACTGCTTTCACCACAATTGGTAGCGTTTCCGTCTCTGTATAGAGTTGTGCCGCGTGGGCTTAATACACATCGTCGTATCCCGGCGCCGGGTCTGTTGCCGCTTGCCGCACGTCCCGCTGCGAGATTCCTCTCTTTTCCTCCTTTGGTTTCCCCTCCTTTTTCCTTTTGCCTAGGGCTTACACCGCTCTACGGTACCTCCCTCCTCAACTATTCCGTCGCTTTTCGCCGGATTCCAGGATCAGGCCCGTTCACCCATCAACCTCCGTAGGTATATCCCGTACCACGGGCGGTCTTACACCCGCACTATCCGTGTTCGGAGGGCTCAACACTGAGTTCACCTCGTCTAGAGGGCAAGGACTCGAACGCCTTGAGAGACGATCCCATCGCTGGGGTTTTGCTCTACAGTTATGCGTTGCTCCACAGCTATAATAGAAGATCTGTTTAGCTTCCGTCATAGTGGGAACTTGTAGGAACTATTTTGTAAACTCCTAGCTATACGAAGTACAGTGTTTAATATACCAATTAGCTCTATTGTCTTTAACACTTTTATAGCAGTCACTTCTCTGTCAACAGGTTGAAAGTAGTCCATAAGGTCTTAAAGAACTCTTCAAAGGATGTAATTATGCTTTCATTAATGCGGAGCAATTCCCGGCATTTGACATTGGAGAGCATCTCCAGTCGTATAGCTTACTGCATGTTTTATTTTACTCTGACCATCCGGTGCAGGATTGATTCCTCTAAATATATTATCTAAACGTTTTTTCCCACTTCGAGCAAATTTCCGGGAGAATTAATCTGGGTTTTCCGCTCTAAGGAAAGATTTCGTTTGTGTGAGATAGTGCCATCATGCGAAGGAGTTCTAGAGGCGCGATCCGAGTAAGTTCGTAGGCGGGGCGTGTAGTCCCGCGATTCGGTCGGGTATCAGATCCACTATACTACAGTTTGCGAGTCTTTGCAACCTACGAATGCTTGGTTAGCCATTTGCAGCTGTGACAATAATGAACCAATTTGTTTTTGAGTCTGTTGGATAAAGTGAACGTGCTGCGATTCAGTATTCAGTTTTTCTTTTTTAAAAATTATATTTACGCAATAATCAATTGGTTCTTTACTTCTCAGTTTTCTCTTTTTTTGTTTTTGTATTATTCACATTTTCAATATTTTCTCTTTCCAATATCTTGATAGCAATTGATTATTACTGCTTTCTGTTCGGACTATGAAATACCTTGCTAATGCAGGAAGCCTCTTCTACTCGGGCTTAGCAACAAGGTAAAGGTCTTGTCCTTGAGTGAGTCCATTTGCTTCGGCATACTTGAGAAAAGTACTTTTACATCTACTGTGCTCGTCACTTAAGATGTCATGGCGATTTGAGAAAGCGTTGGAACCCCACAGATTGCACACGAGACAACGAATCTTAAGTTAATCAGCGTATAACTAAAAACTCCTTTTTCTGTGTAAAGCAAAGCTTTTTTTGTAGTGAGGTAGTTAATATGCGTTGTGGTACAATTAAGATCGTTCCAAAATGTAGTTGGTTTTTTCTATGTCTCACAAACGTTACATATATTGCTGCCTCCTATCGTATCATTTTGTGCTTTTAAAACAGCTTTCAATCCTCGACGACCAAATCAATAGTTCTTTGATTTCGAATATGCAATTTGTGCTAGACGCGTTCCGTTCCATTCTCAAAATTCCTACGAAGCGGTCGTTGCCGATAAAATTAGTTTTTTCTGGCTATCAACTTTTTACGTTGCAGTTTTAAGAGCCGTACTGGATGTTCCAAGGACATAAGTGATCCTAAGTCACAAGCTCTTAATGGCCGATATGCCTTATAACTTTGTACTGGAATTAGCTCTACCGCGGGCTTCTTCGTATAGGTCTTTTTGTTTACTCGACGAATCATAGGTTTTTGGAGCAAAATGGCTTCGTTAAAAATCAGGAGCAATGAATTCCTTATGCACGGGCACAAACGATGATTGTTATATTTTTGAGGAGAAGAAGAGGGGGACAATCGCGCCTGGCATCCAACAGAAGGTTATGTTCGTGCCCATGTTTATTTTAATGTTAAACTAGAAAACAATATGGATAGAGAACTGCTTGCTTATTCGGAAACAAAGGCTATTGGTATGTTTTGCTGCTCTTGAATAAGTGTTTTTTTCTTCTCGCGATTTTTTGCAAAGATTGCCTTCGATCTCGTTGAGATTCATTTCGTCGGCAATGGTTTAGCTATGGCAAAGCAGCGGAGCTGTTTAGTTTGGGGCTTAAATTGCTTCTTGATCTTGTTTTTTTCGGGATTTGAAATTTAGATTTGTCACTTTTTGGCTGCGCTACCCCTGTAATAGCAGCTAAATCTAAGATTTAATTGAAATAGAAATTCTATAAAGATCTTCAAAGCTAACTACTGCTTTTGAAATTGCTGATTCTTGGTTTGGTCTTGTAGTAATTTAGTTTTTGTTACCTAGTTGAAAGAAGGTTAGAATTGTCTAGTAGAATTTTAATCTCACCTAGAGCGGAGACGAAGTCAGAAATAGTTTGCGCACCCCGGAACGGCTCTTATACAAGTTTGCACATTTCTAGAAAGGCTCAAAAACGAACGTGCAACTCTATAGTACGTGCCAGACTAGTTTCTGGAGTTCTAATAAATAAATAAACGCTCTAACCACTTAATTCACTGCTTTTGGCACTGTGCCAGGCAGTCCACTTTTGTTACACAAACGCACCACAGAAGTGATATTTGCTCTTCCTGTTACATTTTGCTTTTTTGCTCCTTGTAGATTGCCTGCAAAATTCAATCGTACAATGATTTGTAAGAGCATGGCCACTAATGTCCCAAATCAATTTAACGGTGTAAGAGCGCTGATATCACGATAGGAACGTGCCAACGTAGCATTGAAGCAAGCGGCTTCGAGCCGAAAGCAGCCGTCAGACAAAATGGAAAGCGTTGAGTGGTAGATAACCCCTAGCAAAACCCATGCTCATTGAATCATCATGCGGCGGTAAATGAAATTGATGCCTTTCAATAAAATGTAAGGACACTTTCGAGGAATATAATTTTTTCAAAAAACCACACTCATGGCAATGTCACTGAAACAAAAACTTACTTATTTTTCAATGACGTTGGTCCTATTACCTTTATACCAGTCATCTTGTCGGCAAGCCTACTGAAAACCCTTTTAGTTTTCCCTTAACGAGTTCTGCCTGGGAACGTGACCATCAAAAAATTACGAGAATATTTGCCTGCATTGGACTTGGATTGAAACGAGGCAAACTGCCGTTCAAATCTGACGAACTTAGACCAAAAAAGGGTGGTTCCAATCCAAGTCCAAGTGGTTGCCCACAAAATAATTATTTTTCAATAGTTGGCCCAGCCAATCAGACCGCAATGTTTTCCGGAAACAAGACGTCAGCGGATTGGATTGGAACGAGGATTTAGATTTCCGATGGCCATGCTCTAAGGGCCATTCTACTGTACTGTAGGCCAATGTATGAACAAAACGGCCTCATTGCTGAACACCGAAAATAGGCTATTTTCGGTGCATCAGCATCGAAAACGTCTCGGTGTCCCCCTGTTTAAAGTTGAAACGAGAACAAGAACTCCAAACTGGCGCGGAGTTCACACTCTTCCTTCTTTGAGAGAGGGTTCTAGAAGACGCAAAAACCACAGCACATGGTGATTGTAGAGTGTGAAGATTACAGCCCGAGTAACAATTATACAATTGAGCATTGCGTTGATCGCTTTCGGTCCAAATGCTGACATCCCCCTTGACGATCAACCATGTCTTTGAAACCGGCATTAGACACTTTGAGATACGCAGTACTTGAATTCACGGCGCTTCTGTGCACATCTACGACGTAAAGCCCGACGCAGAACTGCGTTTAGAAGGCACTCAAAGAACAGAGCGTGAACAGGGTGTCTTCATCAGTTTTGCAAAACCCAATAAAACTAAACTATTCCCATGAAGGACTTTTAGAACTGCCAATAAGAAATGAAAGACATTGTGAGCGTAGCAAGTAAATGAGACGAATCTTTAAGACCGCGACGAAAACGAGGAGCTATTGTAGTGCAACCCTCATGTATGATGAATTTCGCTGGACTTAGTCATAATTCCCGTTCACGGGTTTGCCTGGTATACACCAGTATATGACTAGTAGTAACTAGTGGTTGCCATCGAGATGGTTTGGACACGTGGGACACGGTGGAGCTGATCGGAGGTTGGCCACTACACGTGGGCGTTTGCCACTATTAGTGGGCTGTTTAGTTAATATTAGTTATTAATCTTAGTGAGGACACTACTTAGTGCGACGGAGTCGCCGCCGTCGCACCAGTAAAGTGCCCCAACCAGGGTGATCCTACTTCAAGGATCTTGGCTCTAGCCACTCTCGCCTTCGGCGGTGCACAACTCTTTATCGGAGGGACTCCCCGTTGTCACGGTGCGGCTATCCACCCTGCGTCCCCGCAGAACCCAACTTTGGGAGTGTTTCACCTTTGTTGTTTGTGTTCGACCCTGTATAGGGAATACCCCAGCGATACGCCGTACCTCTCTTATATCTTTCTGTTTGCCCTCTCTTTCCCTTTGCCCACTCTGTGGTTTCGTCCCTCTTTCGAGGCTGCAACACTCACGTGTGCATCACCTTTCCATACTCAACTCTCAACGCCCCGCCTTGACGGTCTGGCCCCGGTCTTACACACGGCTAGTCGCCCCAGCCCAGAGAGGCTCTGTTCACTGGGTTGCCCTCAGTAGAGGAAGATCCCGAACACCTTCTTGGTGTTTCCTGCTCGCAGGCATTGCACTACAAAGTGGTCTCCCGACCTAGAAGACAGGAAGTTTGACGCACTTTTGTGTACCCTCCTTGAGGGCCGTTTCTTTTGGAAGTTTCCCTGTAAAGGTTGGACTGGATACCGATGTCTCCGAAGCCCTCCGATGCGGAGCCTGCGATCACCCGCAGTCGGTCCACCAACGGTGGTAATCGGACGGATGGTTGGCCTCCTTCGGGGATACCAGTTTGTTCTGAATCTACCCTGGGTAACAGGCCGTCCTCGCGGACGTCTAACCCACCGGCGCGCCGGACACTTCCTTTTTCCCTGTTGATCCCTCCCACTGATGTGATTGCTCCGGCATCTGCCGTCGCCGAGCCAGCTCCTGCCGGGCAGGTCATGGTTACCGCCCAGGCCTCTCAGTCCCGTCGGGAGAGGGTTGACAACCCCCAGGGTACAACCCTGAAAGAGCAGGTTCGCATGCTGCGAGCTGCTCACAATTCCCCTATGGGAGCCCATGATTCCCTCGCGGGAGAATTCCGGACTCTCCGGGAGGAAGTTCGCACATTTTTTGTGAAGGATGTCGTAGAGGATCTCCGTATCGTACGGTCCGATGTCAACTCCGTGCTCGAATGCATTGGAGGACCCGCTGCCTTTGTGGAAGGAATTGAGACCCGATTCGATCGGATTCGAAGCCGTCTGGAGACGTTGGAGAAGGCTGCTTTCGCGGAGTTCGCCACTCCGGCGGAGCCGGTTGAAGTGTCGCATCGCGACAAGAACACCGGTCGGGACAAACCTCGCCGCAGGCGGAAGGTCAAGGAGAACAATCAGTTCTCCGACTCGGACTCGAGTTCGTCAGACGACGCACCGGATGTTTCGGATAGTTCGGATTCATCCGACATCTCATCCAACAATGGTCGTGCAGGGCACTCATCACGCTCTAACGGTCATCAGCCACCCAAGGTGTCGTTCGTACCCGGTCGAAGAGACGGAAGCTCTCCGGGCTGAAGGAGCTGAAGCCGACTAACCCGTTGTATCGGAAGTTACTTTCATACCGGTACTACCGTTTGGAGGATTCCTCATTGGATCGCACACCACGTGGGACGGGTAAGGTGAAGGACTGCATCCGCCGTATGCAGCTCTCACTGCGTAACCAAACATTTTCTGGGAGCGACCCAGTCCTGGTGCTTGATTTTCTCGCCCGTTTCGTGGCGGAGGCCGATGTTCTCGGGATGAACGAAGGCCAGGCCTACATTGCGTTACCGTATTTCTTACGGGGAGTCGCCGAAGACCAGTTCAACTCTGTCAGAGGCTCATCTCGTGACTTCGAAGGAGGGGTTACGTGTTGGCCGGAAGCTGTCCAGTACTTTACTGCGCTCGTACGCCACCAACGATGCAATCGGCACGGCCATCCTGGCACTCCGGGACACCCGGCAGAAGTCTGGAGAGACAGAAACCGATTATTTGGTACGCCTGAACAAGGCTTTCCCCCGTTGTGGTAATGTCTACCTCGCAGGGGAACGTTGTACGATGTTCGTCGACGGCCTCGACCCGGCCATCAAGACCTGGGTCACCCGCTACCGCGAGGATAAGGGGAAGATCACCTACCTCGAGCTAGTCCAGTACGCTCGAGCGGAGGGTGATGCACTTCGTGCGCGAGGTCCTCTCCCCAGGTCGAAGTCCGCGAAGGCGGTCATGATGGAGACTGGCTCGCCATCGTTGTCGCTGCTAGCGAGCGAGGCCTCCCCAAGGGAGTATGACAATGTTCAGTTGGCCCAGGAAGCCCCGAGTTCCATTCCAACTACGGAACTACCGTCGACGACGGATGCGTCCTTCGACACCGCTCGGAACGGTACGCTGCTTTACGCAGATCCCAACCGTGTGAACGGACCAAGAATTCCGTATGCGGACGGAGCAAACCGTTTTCAACGGCCTGGATGGAAGGACACCCGCCCCAGGGTAGGGTTCACCGATTCACGGAATGGTACCCCGTGTTCGGAAATGGCAACACCGATCTGTCACCTTTACTATACGCATGGTCACATCTCGCCACAGTGCCTGCTCTCGATGAGAGATATACCCATGGTCACGGTGAACTATGAAACTTTGACTCCAGAGGAGAAGAAAACCGTCCCTATGACGTCGTACTTGCGTGCGAAAACGGACTTCTCTCACGCTGTCGCAGCATTACCGCCGCAGCGGAATGTCCATGCATCGCCTGTGCATCCAAACCCTCGGCCTATTGCCGAACAGCACACCGCTAACGCGGGACCCCGTGGCCAGCGAGCACAAGCACTCGTCGCCGAGGAACCTGAGCAGCCGCCGCCAGCGGAAGTTCAAGGCAACTGAACGAGAAAGTCTCCCTTTCGGGAGAGGCGTCCTCCGTGTTGAGGCTGTTGACGCCAGAGGCGTCGTCGCCTCACTCCCCGGTGAAAGTTCTCTCGAGGAAAGACGCCGCAGACGCGGATTCGGAGCACCTCGGTGTTCTGCGTCGACTGTGGATACGGGTAAGGAATAACAGGATCCCGGACCGAATTATGGTGATGGCCAAGCGAAACTATAAGGTGTACGCTGACCTTGGCCTGAGCCCCCAGTTTATGGTGCGTTACCTGACTGTACTACACACAGGTGCAGATCCGAACTTCATCGTAGAGTCCCTTCTCACACCGCACTTGCGGGAACGTATCCGCCGCAGCCTGCTTTCTGATGTCGCTGACGCGAATAACAACCCGTTAACAACGGTGGGAACAATCGACTTAGTCGTGCGTTTGGGAATTTCCATGGTGAGGGTCAACGTCATCGTTTGTCGGTCATTCGCTGCCCCAGTCATTTTGGGTTGCGATTACTCCGACAGGTTTGTCGATGCAATCAGGCCCCGCCTCAGGCGTGTAGAACTCGACGATGGTTCATCGGTACCGATCGTCCGTCGTCGGCTGAAGCGGTCATCGCGGAAGCAAGTTCCACTCCCTGCTGCGCAAACCCCGGCACCGGCGTCGCGCGAGTCCACCAAGCTCCGCGTCGCTTCGTCGATTCGCATCCAGCCTGAGTCCCAAGTTATGGTGTCAATTAATTCCCGTCAACATGGTCTCCGGGTTATTCAACCACTTACCTCGTTGTACGAGAAGTGCCAACTCGCCGTCGCGAATGGTGTTGTGCAAGTCACACCGGATACTCCGTTTCGGATACTCGTTGCCAATCTTGGCAGCACCCACCAGTATCTGGTGAAGAACCAAGTCATTGGGTCTGTAACACCGCACCCACTCGCGATGCTTCCGACGAAGATGACGGCTGCCGATGTCCTCGGACTAGTTACCTCCGAAGAAGACGTCGCCTCATCTAAAGAGGTGGAGGTAGCTGCAGTTCCTGCTGTTTTTACGGGTACCAATACAGGCGCAACGAAGAAGAAACCGACTGATCGGAACCACACCCTGTTTAAGGGACAGAAGAGCGTAAGCCCACGAGCTACGGCAAGGTTGACCCCTTGAAGGCGCTCGAGGAACTTGATCTCCGTCATGTACCGGAGTCGCACCGTGAACGTCTAAGAGACATGTTACGGGAGTTTAACCCAATGTGGGATGGCTCTCTTGGAGAGATAAATGCAACGGAACACCGTATCGATTTGTTACCGAACACGCGTCCGGTTTCACAACCCCCTTACAGGGCAGGACCGAAGGCTCGGGAGGAAGAACAGTTCCAAGTGGACAAGATGACCCGCGCAGGTGTCATCGAACACGCGCAATCGCCGTGGGCATCCCCCAGTGGTACTGGCTCTCAAGGCCGACGAACCTTGGGGGTTCTGTGTTGACTATCGCCGGCTCAATGCCGTGACGGTAAGAGACGCCTACCCAATCCCTCGTGTGGACGAGTGTATTGACTCGCTCGGTGACGCTATCGTGTTCACGGCATTGGATGCCAATTGAGGATACTGGCAAGTCCCCGTCAGGGAAGAAGACCGCGATAAGACTGCGTTCGTGTGCCACTCGGGGTCCTACCGCTTCAAGCGGATGCCTTTCGGCCTAACCAACGCGCCCGCTACGTTCCAGCGTGCCATCGACATCTTGTTGAGCCGCTTCAAGTGGCGGACCTGTCTCGTCTACCTTGATGATATCATCGTGTTTTCCAGTAATCTGAACGATCATCTCACCCATGTCAGGGACGTGATGACCACTCTGCGTGATGCAGGAATAACCCTCAAATTGAGGAAGTGTGAATTTTTCACCGACACCGTCAAGTATCTTGGACACGTCATCCGTCCAGGACGGCTGACGATCGAGGAATCTCGCGTCACGTCACTCGCCAAGGCGAAGGAACCGCAAACCCGAACGGAATTACGCTCCTTCCTAGGGTTGGTCAACGTCTACAGACGGTTTGTACCGAACTTTTCGGAAATTGCGGCTCCCCTCAACGCTCTCTTGCGAAAAGGTCAGCAACCGAAACTGGACCCCTTCACGCCCGCACAAGCGGAAGCGTTCAACTCCTTGAAGGAGGCTGTTACATCAGCACCGATTCTATCGTTTCTAAAACCGGGATTGCCGTTCTCCGTGGACATGGACTCGAGCGACTACCAAGTAGGCTGCGCGCTGTTCCAAACCACTCCCGAAGGAGAACGGAAACCCATAGGGTACTGGTCACGTTCGCGTAACGTTCATGAACGGAACTACTCCGTTTCGGAAAAAGAGTGCCTTGCAGTCGTATGGGCATTATCCACCCTCCGTCTTTATCTGCTAGGTGTGCACTTCACCGTGTACACGGATCATTTCTCGTTGAGGTGGTTGATGAATATCTCTGAACCATCAGACCACCTCATGAGGTGGAGGCTCCGCCTAGCGGTGTTCGACTTCGACGTCTTATACAAAAAAGGGACCCTGAACACCCAGGTGGACGCGCTGTCGCGCTTACCCACGAATGGGGAAACTCTGGTCGTTGAGGAGGATGACATTCCGTGCTTCGTCGTCGACGATGATGAACTGGAACCCTCGGAGTGGCGACTTGACGACTGGCCAGATGACTGGGACGATATGGACGCTGAGTTTGATGAACTGCTTGTTGCAAGCAAAGCCGAGGTTCTAAAGCCCCTACCGGAAACTTTTGTACCGGTATCACCGGAAGAAATGATCCGAGAACAACATGGAGACCCGTTCTGCATCACGATCCGTGCCCGACTTAACGGTGAAGCCACCCTCCCATTCGAGGTCAGCCACATCGGCTACCTCGTAAAGACAGTCGAGTCACACCCACAAGTTGTGGTACCACACTCGTTGCAGACGAGAATCCTACACCTTTCGCATTACGCAAAGTTAGGTGGCCACGCAGGTGGAAGAAAGTTGTACCTCACCTTGAGGAGAGACTTCTACTGGCCCGCCATGGCGGTGGATTGTTACGCTACGGTACGCTTCTGTGCCGAGTGCGCGAGAAATCGCGTGAAAATCCGGAAGAGCTCCAAGAAAGTGAAACTATTCCCTGCCAGGGTGCCGCTTGAATTTGTGGCAATCGATATTCTCGGACTATTGCTTACCACGCGGAGAGGAAATAAGTTCCTTCTCGTTATCACGGATCGGTTCTCTAAACTGGTTCGGACAGTACCTCTAAAGAGAATCACCACGTTCACAGTCGCGCAGGCGTTCGCCACGCACTGGATCTTCGTGTACGGTCATCCCGTGGAGTTGTTTTCCGATAACGGAAAGAAATTCGCATCCGGGTTCTTCCAGGATGTATGTCGCATCATGGACGTGAAGAACCTCTTCACGACCATTTACCATCCCCAATGTAATGGGCAAGTTGAACAGTACAACAGTACGATGCTGGCATCTTTCCGTTCTTAAGTTGCTGACCACGCAAAGACATGGGACTTATACACCGACGCGTTAGCCTTTGCGTACAACACGCAGGTACACAGGACTACTAGTGTTTTCCCATTTGAACTGGTTTTGTCACGGACACCCCCGCCATTGGCGTTAGAATCACAAGCTACCTTGGGCAATTTCCCATCCGTGGGTGATTATCGCCAACAATGGAAGGCTTCGCTAACGAAGTTAGTACCGGCTGCCCGGAAATCGATGGCGAAAGCTCAAGCCGCTTACAAGCGCGATTTTGATGCTCGCTTGCGAGGAAGAACCCGCGAACGACTTACTGTGGGCAACCATGTCTTCGTACGGAAGGAACACTACAACCCTGAGAAGGGCAAACTTCATAAGCTCACGCCTGTGGCGGATGGACCTTATAAGGTAACCTCGGTCGCACCGGAAACTGTGGTGGTCGAGATCGCTGACGCGCATGAGCGGATCTTCCGCGACCGCGTGGTATTGACCCCTCCACCCTGGTCTGAGGTTCCCCCGTCTGGTACAGAGCCCGTGTCTACGGAGTCAACAACCCCGATAACACCGGAGACAAATGTGGTGACAAGATGTCGAGAAATCCCATATTAGTCCGATCCAATTCCTATGCAGCGGTTCTGGTCCTCAAAAGAACCAGTCCACTCTCACTGATGTATACGCCAGTCCGGCTTCCTCGAAGCTGTAGATGAATAAAACTGTCGATTCTGTATCACGCAGAGGTTGATTGAAACACATAGTTAGTTAGACATAGTGCGGTTCTTTAACTTACTTGATAACAGTTGCAACGATGCGCTGCGCGGTCTCCCGCTTTCAGTTGAGAACTGATACTAATATTGACTTAGTTCGTAATTTATTGTTGTTGATTCTTTTGTTGGAGCTGTTGACGTTCTAGCTTGTCAAGCTCCTTTTTATACTACTTTAAAACTAAGTCTCCTAAATATTATCTGTGATGCTAATGTAGTGTCCTTCAGTCTATTGGTACACTTAATAGTGTTCAGAAATAGTCATAGGAGTCCAAATGATTACGCATTACTGTATTACGTGTCCAACCTCGATACAGCCTCGAAATAATATTACAATATTCGACACAAGACCCTCCGTCCTGCCCCACCCCCATCGAGGCCTTACAGACCTCCCGATACAGTCGGACTCGCCGACTGTGTCGGAACATGATCGCCAACATGACACCCCCGTTTATGTCCCATCGCTGGGTTCACCTCCCCGCGATGCGGGGCATTCAAGTACTCCCCACGCCGCTCCATCTAAGGAGGCGGAGGAGGTTATCAGCCCTGCCGAGAGTTCCATGCCGACGTCGCGTCGTGAGGATAACCGTGAAGCACGGACTGTACGGAGCTCTCCGGATGTTCCAGCCTGTGGGTGGGCTTCGCCTCCGCAACGCCCGCTTGCTCGCCAGACAAACAGCCCCGTTGCCGGGAAGTCTACACCGTCGCCCTGTAAGAACACTCACGCAGAAGCGGATTCGGTTAAGTCAACAGAGCCTCGTGGTCTACCAGCCGCGCCGGGTAACGCGAAGTTGAAGGATGCCGTTGGCAGCGAGCCGACGTCGTCGGAACGAAGCCCAACTACGGAAAGCGCAGCGACATCGCGACCCACCGCGCAACGCGATGCAGAACAACCAGGAAGTCTGGGAAATCCTGCGGAGCAGGCACGAGATGAGGAAAGAGAAGTCCCGAGTGACTCGATGGAAACCGGCAGTACAGCCGTGGGAGTACCGGACACTGCGGGAAGAGTTCACGTCATGGACGGTACAGCACCAAATACTGGGCATGAAATATCGTCGCAAATGCAGCCGCGTGCAGAGATCGCGAGATCGGAAGCCACCGGCGGCGCCGATAACCCCGGTAACCCGGAAGTAACCGTTCAGGACGGAAATTCGAGCAAAGAAGCTCAAGGGCCAACGGCGCAGCGGTTGGAGGACACCTGTAGCAGGGACGCGATTCTCAGGAGGGAACTTGACAGCCAACCGTCGCTACATTCACGTGCACGCACGGTTGTAAAGCCACCCGAGGTGGAGCCTCCCGCCGCAATCGGTGAGCACGCAGCTCTGCCAACAACGCCGAAGCGGAAGGACCCACGCCGACTGGCGTAACGCAGCGACATTTTGAACTGCCCTCTACGGAGGAAACAAGTCACGCAGAGCCAGGCGCTCGCTGTTACCCCCAGCACGAGAACCGCTCCCTCGCAAGGGTTGTCAGCCGATGAAGTAACCATAATACGGCAAGGCCGGCAGGTGTACGTTCAAGAGTACATCGTCGACCGAATTATCGGGCACTCCTGGGACCAAAACGGTATTTTACAATACCACGTCCGTTGGTACGGCTATGGCCCATCGTGAGATACTGACGAACCAATCGAGCACCTACCGCGCTCGAAGGTCGTACAGTACCACCGCAACGCGGGAACGGCCACACCAGTGACGCTGGACAACGCCCAAGTGGGATAAGGTTGCCGTGGAAACGGATAGACATCATGTTGGTAACACGCGTCGTGCGACGTGAATTGAGCCCATACCACCTTGGTGGGATGTCCACCGCATTGACGGTTCGACGGGCTCGCGCCGCTAGAACACCGATTTTCGGAAGGAAGGCTCATGCCTGAGGGTGTTTCATCCAGCTCGCTGGTAACGGCATTACCGCTACACCATGAGCATGGTTTTTTCCCTCAGGAGGGTGCGTTTTTCGCAGCGCATCGCATCGAATTAGCCGAGTGTGCCGGTAAAGAAGGAAGACACCGTCGAAGACGTGTATGAAGCAAAGGATCTTTTACCTCAAGGCTATACTACTGTGAACAGGTAATTACCCACGCATGGGGAAGCTCGGCTCCCAATTATTGACCGTCTCCATTGCCCGCATTCTGAGAAGGCATACCGCCGAGGCGTTGAGCTAAGGCGTCTGCCATAGCGGTGACGTCACCAGAGGCTGCGCTTGCACCTAGGCCCGCGCCACGGAGAAAGCGAGCAATAATCGTGCCTTCGTTGACACCCGAAAGCGGGGGATAAGGCGCAGCAGCGGCAGCCGCAGGAGCCGGCTGAGCTAGAATCGGAACCGTTGTGGGTACCGGAATGGGAACCGGAGCAGGATCGACGAAGTCAGCCGCGAAGGCGGAGCCGACAACCGGAGCAGGGCCGGCGCTCTCCCACACAGGGGTTGCGTTGACTTCTTCGATCATCTCGACGTCGTCGCCTCCCGTGTTCTCGGGGTGATTGTCCACCATTGGATCTCCCGAGGAACTCTCGGTAATACTCATCAGAGTTCACGAATCCAGTTGGGTGATCGGCCGGCACGCGCCGGGGAGCAGAACGGAGCTCACCCGCTTCCTCAGCGGTAATCTCTCGATAATCCCACCGGTCGAAGAAGACAAAATCGCCCGCGAGAGCGGTATTTCTTCCCAAACCCGGGCCGTAACCACCCGAGTCCGTGGAATCACCGCGACCACTCTGAGACAGAGGCACTTCGGTCCAGTCGAGACTATCGATATAATCGAGAAGGCTCAACACCTAGTCGTTGTTTGCACGACCCCCGAGAGGGACTTCCAAGTCCAAATTTTGGGTGGCCGCCCGTACGTGGGGAGGGATGAACCACAGTCGATACTGGTCGTATGCCTCAGCGAGGATAAATGCCGCGGTGCGGACAGCCCACTCGGTGACGACAACCGACCACAACCCAGTTCTGGGATCCTTGAGCAGGTATGACCCTAAGTAGGTGAATACCGAGGGCAACTCGATGTAGCACTCCGGCATGCCTCGAGGTAGCTCCACCACTCTGGTATAGGAACATACCGACCCTGTCGGTGCGCCGCCGCGATGTGGCGGATTTCAACGTTCTGATACGGAGCGAAATACCCAAGTTGGGACCGAGACCGCCTCTCATGGCGGATGAAGTTCTGAAGGAAGTTGGAACGCCAGCGGCGCGGAAGATATCGAAACTCAGCCCGAAGAATCGGTCTTGTCCAGCATATGGCATCCTGCCGTGCAACGGGCATACCTCGGCAGGCGAAGGTTTCCAATTCCGCTAAGCGGTCGCAGTAACTGAGTTCCCCGCGGGTGCGGTAATAGGCCACGTCAAAGTCCATCCCCGGTGGGATTGGGAACTCGAAGGGCCCCCGGCCTTGCCGTTTGTAGGCCACCCACACGAAGTTCGTGTGAGCCTCTTCCCGGGATTGCCGGTTTTCTCGGGCGACCTGATGAACAGGGATCGCGATTCGCGTACGCCAATCCCACGAAGTGGTCACCATCGCTGGGAGGTCCCCCGGAACGGTGTTGCGCTCGTCACCATACTCAGTAATGAGGATTTCGTTGAACACCGCAGTCGGGTGAAACCACGGCGCAAGCCGGAGAGGCCTCGCATGTCGCCGGTTTGCCGGGTTGAGCCCTACAAGGGAGTTGAAAGATGGACAGACCGCGCCCTGGTTGAAGCCGACGACGGGCGCCGCGAGAGCACCATGTTGCGCAGAAGACCCAGCCTCGTTGTTTTGGTACCCCGCGGACGGGCTGGAGCTCTGTTGAGGGAGTGGAACGGATCGGAATCCGGTGAAGCCCCCTTAGGGGAATGGCGGTTGGTTCGGAGGCTGATTCGGTGGAACGCCACTCATAGTGAGGTCTAGTTCCGATGTCGGAGGAACGTTCACCGCAGAAGCGAGAGCGCGTTCGGTACTCTGAGGAGGTAGGGCTGCTGCAAGAGCAGGGAGCACGTCTTTGACGGGAGAAGAAGAAGGACATACCGGAGGGCCGAAAAGCACTGCACTTATATCCTCTTGGCTCGGCGCCTTCTTGCCCTTGTCGAGGTTGCATTAACGCCTAAGGAGGGGGAGATGTAGTGCAACGCTCATGTATGAGAAATTTTGCTAGACTTAGTCATAATTCCCGTTCACGGGTTTGCTTGGTACACACCAGTATATGACTAGTAGTAACTAGTGGTTGCCATCGAGATGGTTTGGACACGTGGGACACGGTGGAGCTAATCGGAGGTTGGCCACTACACGTGGGCGTTTGCCACTATTAGTGGGCTGTTTAGTTAATATTAGTTATTAATCTTAGTGAGGACACTACTTAGTGCGACGGGGTCGCCGCCGTCGCACCAGTAAAGTGCCCCAACCAGGGTGATCCTGCTTCAAGGATCTTGGCTCTAGCCACTCTCGCCTTCGGCGGTGCACAACTCTTTATCGGAGGGACTCCCCGTTGTTACGGTGCGGGTATCCACCCTGCGTCCCCGCAGAACCCAACTTTGGGAGTGTTTCACCTTGGTTGTTCGTGTTCGACCCTGTATAGGGAATAACCCAGCGATACGCCGTTCCTCTCTTATATCTTTCTCTTTTCTCTCTCTTTCCCTTTCCCCACTCTGTGAGTTCGTCCCTCTTTTGAGGCTGCAACACTCACGTGTGCGTCACCCTTCCCTACTCAACTCTCAACGCCCCGTCTTGACGGTCTGGCCCCGGTCTTACACCCGGCTACTCGCGCCAGCCCAGAGAGGCTCTGTTCACTGGGTTGTACTCAGTAGAGGAAGATCCCGAACGCCTTCATGGTGTTTTCTGCTCGCAGGCATTGCACTACAGCTATATAAACAAACTTTATCACAAGTCCTGCAATTCTTTGCTCAACGTCTGTAAACGTCTTGCACTTCTCCCTCTTGTCAACTGCAGACCTTGTTCTTTCCGTAATCAAATCTCGTCAAACATGCC
Source organism: Gracilaria domingensis (assembly GCA_022539475.1). Lineage (NCBI taxonomy): Eukaryota > Rhodophyta > Florideophyceae > Gracilariales > Gracilariaceae > Gracilaria > Gracilaria domingensis. The sequence continues at coordinate 142,060 of VCMS01000046.1, forward strand.
GGCCAAAAGCAAATGGTCCAAGGCCCTAAAGCCGTCGCGTCTTTGCAAAAAGTGCAAAATCGTCCACAAACGCTCGGAAAGCTGCTTCATGGTTAAGGCAATGCGCAGTCGTGTGACCCGAGAAATGCGCCACGCTGTGAATGCGGTCAACAATGGAAGACTGTCGTATCATGAAGCAGCATGGCAGTTTCGTTTGCCAATGTCTTCAATTCATTGCTGGATCCACCGATTGAATCTGGTAAACACTCCTGTAAGGAGCAAAAGGTTTGCGTTAACCGATGTGGAGGTAGAACACATTGTTCAGGTCATCAACCACCACTCGCAGTCTTGTGCGTACATGACTCGTGATGATCTCAAAGATGCAGTAAAGTTTCTTGCTGGTTCTTTCCCGCTTGAGCAACAGGAAAAGCTTCGCTTCAAAAACTTGCGCCCAGAAAACGATATGTGTAGTTCAGTCCAGAAACGCCACTCTCAACTGATCTTCTACAAGAAGGTATCAGTAATGGAATCCAAGCGCTTCATAGCCACAGATGCAGAAGTGCTGACGTCGCATCTCGCCAAGTTCGGCGCGCTTATTCAGCAATATAACATTGACCGATGCCGTCTTTTCAATCTTGATGAAATGATGACGCGACGGAAGCACTATCTGGCCGTTAATGAGATTTCTCAAGTCCAAGGGGCCAAGTTCAAGAACGTTTCCCGTATCACTTGTCTTGCCTGTGAATCTGCCGAATGTAAGACGATGGACCCTATGTTAATTTACAAGGGAACGAGGCTTCGTACAAAAACGTCAGAAGGCAACATTGAGGCAGCACTAATTCATTAATTCTTACCGCGAGGAGCATTAGTCACGGCGAGGCACGATGTCGCTGGTGTGGAGTCAAACAAATTTCCCGAATTGGCCAAGCATTTTGTTGCGAAGACAGAAGACGTTTGATCTAATGGTCGCCATGTGGTTCGGAGCCATAGTAGCTACCGCACCCATATGTCGCTCCAGGTATGCAAACTGTTCCGAACTAATAGGGTGGTAGCATACTTGCTACCGTCGAATACCAGTGCCACAACTCAGCCATTGGACGTATCCGTCTTTACCGTTATGAAGTCGCAATTTCGTGAACTGCTTCTGTCCTATGTTCAAGACCTGTCTCTGTACGAGAGAACCCTGGATGTGTTTGGCATTTGCAAAATTATAACTTAGGCTTATGACCGAGTGATGACGGGCGCCAACATTCGAAGTGATTTTCCTAAGACGAGTTTGAGTCTAGTGGATGAGTTGCAGTTGTTCGGTGAGTTCCGTCCTCGCAGCGCGAATAAATACAGGTAACGAGTTGGTGTTAATGAAATAGTGGAGATGATTTGTAACAAGCGCGTGCAGACTACCCAATAACTGCTTGAGACAGCCCGCGCAAGTACGAATGGGTTTCTGGACAGCAGTAAGGGCGTGGTGCTTACTTGTGACGCTGCCTTCGAGCTCATAAAGAGTCAAACGAAAAAGTTTCGTGCTCGCTATGCTGAAAAGAAGAAAAGGCAAGAAAAGAAGGAGGCATCACAGCGGAAGGTTGAGGCGCAGCGTCGGGCAGCTAACGAGGCTTGAAAAAGTCAGGGAGCTTTGCGCTGTAGTCAGCAGTTCGTCGGCGGGGTCGCTGTTCCTCGTCCTTTGATTTTCTGTCGCCGTGTGGGGCACAATAGGGTTGCAGAGCGTTTGGAAGCTCAAAGCAGCGCTGCGTGGGTCGATAATGGCCAGAGAAAAGATTCTGGAGTTGTAGCGAATACTTCTATCTAATTATCTCGTTACTGCTCTTTTTGGATTTCACAAAGTGAGACTCTTGGTATACCAAAAGAGCTGAATGCATGTTTTCTTTGATATTTTTCGTTCAAGATTTGAGCCTACAAAATCTACATTGACCCTCTTTTTGGTTTCTTTAGTAAACAAGCTCTATCTTTTTTGTTTCTGGCTTGTTTCGTGCCGTTTTAAGTTTGCTTGGTAGTGGAGACTGTCACGGTTCCGATGCTGTTGTTGGAATGGGTCACTGGAGTACGAGTATTGAGATATAGGTCTTGCGAAGATCTGCTCAAGTTTTCAGCCTACCCGAAAGTAGATTATGACAAGACATGTAGAAATTGCGAACGTGTAACAAAAGAATTTAAAGTGAAAAAAAGTTGAATCTCCTAAAAATTAAAAGCAAATATGATAGAACCATTTTTTACGTGTCTTTCTCTCTCTCTGCGGGAAAATGATCAATTTTAACATTCTGAAACAGTAATTTGACAACTTACAAGCCGTAATTACTGTTCACTTTAATTCATTCATACTTTAACATTCAACACCAAGATGAACCTAACTTTTATCATACACATGTGTAAATTATGTTCCATAGCTTTCAACAAAGAGGAGAGAGTTTTGTTTGAATTTCGTAGTTAGAGGAAAGCTGTTTATCATAAAGTTCCTGTTGAACAGAAAATAAAATATAAATATTTTCAAATCAACATAAATCAAGAACTTCGTAGAAAACAGGATTGTAGCTAAATCTCTGCGACCATGAATATATGAAACAATTGTGGCGTACAGGAGAATTGTTCTGAACGGTTCTGTTGTAAAAAACGAATGAATGAGTTGCGCCTTTCTCAACCGGTTTTGCTTCGTCCTAGAAATTATATGTTACAATACTGCAAGGGTCAATAATAAAGACGGAAAAAGAAGTTAAGTTTAGACTCAAAAGTGTCTTTTTCAACTCTTAACCAATAAAATCAAAACCGAAAATGTCACAAAGCCCAAGGACGTTAAGTCTGTCAAAAATGTAGGCTGGAGTGGATAAAAACGTAAGATAATGAATTCATTCGTGATATTTACGGAAAGATCTGTCTACGAATTGAAAAGGGATTGCTCTTCTCCTAGTACAACGGCAGTAATATGCGCGACAGCATGAAAGCAAGAAACATGAAAAGAAAGTTTGTGACGAAAAACTTGTTTTAACACCTGGAATTGTTTCAATCGTCCCATGAGAGCTTCATGTCGAGCTCTAATTCGACATTGATTGTATCCAAATAAAAAGATCTTATCATCTGGATTAATGCATTTTTGGGCGGTATATGCATTATCGGCAAGCACAAACTCATTGGTTAGAAGAGCATGTTTCAATCCAGATTCAAAAATCTTATTGTCAGGATAACTGCCGCATGGAAATGGGTCATTTACCCATACAATCTTATCTTCAAATATGCTCAAACCGACTTCGTACCTAAGTCCCGCGCTCTTGAATTTGTGAGAGTACCAAATTGAGCTAAAAGGTTTGGGCTCGTAAATGGGACAATCTGTCGCATCCACGGATATGAAAATGACGTGTGTACTGTTATGAAGGTTCTGTAGACGTTGCTCCCATTTGATCTATTTTCCCACACGCTTTTTAGATTAGCATTTCATTTTACACTCATTAGCCTCAAATAAAAATAACTTACTTCTTTTATGTCTCCAAGCAAACAGACGAACGTACGAACCCAAACACGTATTGTCTTCTCATCCGCATCCAGTATTGCAGACAACGTAGATTCGTTGGTATAAAGTTTTAGAAATAACAATGCCCAAAGAAGATGTTTTGGAGCAGCTGCGGAAGGAATGTTTGACTTCATTTTCTTCCACAACGTGGAACATATCTCAGCGGAAACCCCAAAGAGAGAAACGAATCTTCGCTGTTGGGTAATATGACCCAATCCAAGTGCGTTCCCGGTGTATATGTCTCCAAGTATTCGAAATGTTGAGGATGAGACGTTCATTTTCTTTTCTGTGCGTCCAAGTGCGGCGTAGAACAGCTCTCTGGCTTTTATCTTAGTTCGAGATACAACTTAACATGTCATGGCTAACTACATCCAAGCTCCTCATCCAAAACTAGGGTTTCGGATGTGTATGAATTTGTGTACACGGGATGTCTTTGTCCGAATTTGTTTTGAATTCCTTATGTCAGACGTTGTACAGACATCAAGGGTGTACATTATATATGCTCTCCTGTCACTTACTGGTATATGGCAGGTCGGGATTGATGTCTATCCAAAGCTTTTGTTCTTCTTCAGCACAAGATTGATCATAAACATTTAACAATTTCGAAATATAGGTTTTATTTATGGCATAAGAAAAAAGAAAAAGTATTTCATGACTTTTGTTTGGCTCTACATCGATCAGAATACTACTTTTGTATTGTAGTTGAGTTCATACTTTGGAGCAGTGTGAACGAGTTTTCAAGTTAACGTCGCTTTCCAAACAGGTTTATATCGCTTTTAAACGCAATAATGCGTTATTTTTATGTCATAAAAATAGGTTTTGGTTGATAATTACTTATATTGCATGCAACCTTAACAAAGCATTTCCATACCAGCAATAGCTTTCAATATCATCTTCATTTCATCGCTCACAATCGAGACGTTTATGCCACCTTCATACTTTTCTTGTTGACATTTTACGCCGTAAATGTTACATCACATTCACTATCTTGAAGGAGAAGATAAAGATAATGCGATGTATTTTAAATCACTTCGCAATTGTCACGATCCTCTTGCTTACATAGCAACTGAATACTAATTACAACACGTCTATTCCAACAATGAAGGATTGCGATCTGGGACAAGGACCTAGCAAATTAAAGAACAATTGTATAAAGCACATTGTTAATCACAACTAATGACATCATGCGTCATTGTGACCACGAAAACCGCTAGTTCTGCGCATACGTTATATCTGTTACAAATGTGTAAGATAAGATGAGGCAAATTGCGTACGTAGTGTAGAGCCTCTGCCGCTAATATGCAGTTACTTTAAAAGAGTGTACTGTTCAACGAAACGACTACCACTTGGGAATCGGATCGCACAGAGAAGCTCCTCTTGTTTTCCAGCTTCTCACTACTAGAACCACCTTCAAACCACAATGCCTCGTATCAGAAATAATTCCGCTGCCATAAAATTACTCAATCAATTATTCGAACGCGGTGAAATCAAAGGAAGTTAACCCCCAAAGCAGGTTTGGCTGTCCCACAAGGTATTTGAGCAGCATAAATTACCTAATTTCAGAGCTGAGTAATACATTCTGCGCAAGACATTTGAGCAGTTAAAAAGTAAGCCACGACTTTACCATTTTCAAACGTTGACGGAAAAGTTTTCCTCTGACTTTTCTTTTAGAAGAATCTTCAAGTGTTCTGAACTGCCGTTGTACAAATTTTGATTCACAGAACCAGGTCAAGAAAGTAGATGTTAATCTGGAGGAGGTTTCTGCTTCTGTTCCTGCAAGAGATGGAATCGAGTATCTTCTTGGCTTAAACGAATTTAAGCCACTCTACCTAGCAGGAGAGTGGAATGACCCTAAGATTACACTTTGTCGTCTTTTCGTGGCTGTTGTTCTACCAGCTGGAGTAGAGAGGGGGAGATTTGGGATTCATATTGTTGACAATGAAAATATTCTTGAATTGAGAGTTGCTTGGCCTAGACCTCTTGTGGACATTGAGTTTCTTCACAAGCAGTGGCTTGACAAAAATATTATGACAACAGACCATCCAAAGTTTAGTGGTCTCAATTGCGCGTTAAAGCTTTTTCGTGAGCGCAGCTCGGATAAATTATATTCTGTGGCACGAATTCCTCTTCTTTTTACAGTTCATTGTCACGTTCAAGAAAAAGCTAATCTTGGATGGATTGGTGACGCGACAAAAGTGGTTTACATGGATTTAGAACAGGCGGTTGTTGAAGAATACTCCAAGCTGAATGATACAGACGATTTTATTGTTGCGTAGTTAATAGAGATATTGACGATGCTTTCACGTTCTCGTTTAATTGTTTCATTTGTACTGCTTTTTTTATGAATAGAGAGATATGATGTAAAGCTCTAATTTGCTGTGTTCATTTTTTCGAATCAAGTTTTGCTTTGTTACAGTTTTGCACGCAGCTCATTTGAATCTTCTACTAAATGTTGTTTCAATTTAATTCCATTCAGGTTTGGAATTATTTGAAATCTCTTGTGTACAAAATATGTCTAGATACACAGTTACGCTCTCTCTGAGTGTTGATCAATTTTGGTCAGAATGCCAGCTCATAACAAAGTTATTATTTCTGGGTACAACATAGAATCGTAATTAACAGAAAAATAACCAACGACAGTTGGAAAGCGTGCATGCCCAAGATATTCGTTTTTGTCATATATCCCTCTAATTGACCTTCAAAGTTTAAAAGAAGGCATCTAGTCGCTATAGAGCTTCATATGGAAGTCCTTATACATCTTTTCATTTACATTATTGTGGACGCCATTTTTGGGGGAAACAGCGCGGGTGGTGACAAACCCAAGGAGAGCGACACAATAAATGCTCGAGAGTACCAGCCCAAAAGGGGCGACAAGTTAACGTAGCTCAGATGCCTGCAGGAGCAGACAAGATAACCCCAAAAAGCAGAAACTCTCCGCTAACAGGAAGCGGGGAGAGTAATTAAACGAGAGTGTGGTTCGGCGTTCGATGCCGAATGCCAACACAACGACAGAATGCAGTGCCAACAGACCAACACACCAAGGCTGTCGGCGGAACAGTAGAATGGGCAGGGCTAAGGCGTTCGATCCTGTCGTCGATACCACCATAAACCTAACAACCAGGCGAGGTGACGACAGGAAGGGAACCAGTGCAATGCGTACCACTGCCCACGTCCGTCTGGGAGAACGGAGACGTAGTGATGGGTGATGGTCGCAATGTGCGAACGAGCCCGATGGAGGGCAGCACAAGGCGACTGGTTAGGGAACGGCGGGAGACCAAACCGCCGGGAATAAGGAAATGTAGGGGGAAAGGTTGGTGGCAGGGAGGCGCAGACTGCGCTAAGGGAAGATGGGATTGCCAAAGGAAGGAAGGTTGGTGACGACGGAAGGGGAGGAAGAAAGGCGAGAGAGGCAAGGATGGGGGAAGTCGTCGAGGGGGGAAGTGGTCTGCCCCAACCGAGTGGCGTTGTGAGCGCTCGGACTCGGGGGTTTATATGGAAAACCTAGATGCTGCATGTGCTCTGCAGGCGGCTGCTTCATACTATCTTGAACTAAAAAACCCTAGTTTGTTCACCATATCAGATATTGTGCTATGATGGCCTTGTACATTACTTCGTTATGTTTGTTCGTCATTGGTTATGGTTTTGCTGGCGTGGTAGATATCCAAAGGTTCCTTTTCCACCCCTTTCCATCATGTTGATTTGCGTCGGAATGAGCTAGCTTAACTTCCACGAAATACTAGCATGTCAAGTGGGAGGACATCTTCCAGCTCACCTCGGAATATGACCTTCACAAAATTCCAGTAATGAGTCATTTCTGATAATCCAGTGGGAGATTTAGAATGTTCTACATCATAAGTATTGTTCCGTGCGCCTTCGTGTCCGAACGGATCTCGTCGTCCGAGCTCCAGCATCTCCGTCAATCCATCATGACCGACGTCGTCAACTATATTCGCGAGCTCACGGACGACGACACCGATCAGTCTGACGTCCCTCGTTTGCAATCTACTGTTATAGAATACGAAGCTGAAGAGGCCCCCCCGTCTGATTCCACCAGCACCGCCGACGATGATTCGAACGACATGGACTACGACCACAATTATCAACCTTCGCCGTCTTCGCGTCTGGATGAGTTCGAAGAACTTTTTTCCGATATCATTCACAAAAAGGTCGATGTTGACGTCGGCCTCTTACAGCTCTACTCTGACGCCCTTCGTGTTCCGTCGGCATTCATACGCGGTATCCTTCGTGGCATCGAAGTATGTCGTCATACTCCCCAGGACGGTACTTCTTCTGCTTGCCTGGCTCCGAAAATATATAGCGTGTTGAAGGCGCAGAGCCAACGTTCTAACTAGTGGTGTACTCCGCCCCGATTGCTATTCGTGCGATGTCGTGATTGTTGAAAATTACACTGAGTAAATGAACGAACTGCCTGGCGTTTCCGTCTCGCTTGACGCGCTCCTCAGCGTTGACAGTGCTCCTCGTGGGGCGGCAGTAGCGCGCATCATTGATAGCATCGATGCAAACGCACAGAGGCGGCCATAATAATCACGTGCAGCCGGAGCTGTCCCTTTCAATGACGTACACAGTAACGACCTTTTCTGACGCAATAGAACGCGCGGCAATAGGCGCAGACAGAGCCGCACAGTAACGCGCGGCAACTCTAACAAACGATCAATTCGCGGCGGGAGCGGCGGCAAGCAACAACAGCGACAGCGGCAACGAAGACACCATCGGCAGCGAGCGCAGACGGGAACCGCGCCGCGGCGGGTACTCATGATAGCGACGGTGGAGGCCGTGCAGCGGGGGCAGCGTCGCGGGTGGTTGCACGGCGGTGGTGGAAGGAGGCGTCCATGCGGCTTTATCTCCCGAGATCGCTCGGGAGATAGAAAAAATCGGCTTGGGTGTATCCCGGCAACAGCGGGACCCCACCCCAAGAAACGCCACCACAATTATCTTACCATTTATCATCGGTCTCTTGACATGAGAAAACAGAAATTTAGGATTTTCCCGCATCCCCCTCATCGACAAATTGTAGGACATGGACGTATCAAAATTTGTCCATTTCTTTTTGTAGAAAGGCCCTAATGAAGCATCAACGCACACATGCAGTAAGATCCCATTTCACAATTATGCTATGAACGCTGATGCCTCGGTTCTCTCCTGTTGCGTGTTTTAGCAAGGACAAGCGTAAGAGAACCCCTTGTATTTGACCCTCTCACAAGGTCGTGTTGACTTCACTTGGCCCTGAATACGATCTGATTGATCTACAGATTCCACCGTCTTTGGGGCACAGAAGTGATATTGGCCCATGTGGGCAACCTCCCCCTTTCATGGGCGTCGGAATTGCGTTTTCGTGGCCTCCAGAGCGCTCCAACTTAGACCGCAAGACGGGGCATAACTGCTAATGACAACATTTTCCCTCAGCAGTGCAGTGGACTCTGACGGTTTTGAGCCTTACACAGTCGCCCTTGCAGCACGCCAACGGAAAACCGACTACATCACGAAGAATATTCAAATGCAGTGCTTTTCACGGGTCTTTCATTTTCTCTTCGGTATGATTTCGTATTGGATGGCCCAAACCATTTCCGCACCTAACGTACTTCGCTCCCGGTGCTTTGGATATAACTGCATTATCTCTGGAATACGCCTGCACTCATGCCATCAGCACATATGATCGCCGCCGGTCACCTGACGAGCATCAATGATGAAGTTGCTTGGTGCCAAACTCATAACCGTTTCCCTTCTTCTCGTGGCATTCTCTTCTTGCCATATCTGGGCTGTGTTCGCCCGTTCTCAAAATTGCGCAGAGCCCATCTCGTGTGACGAAAGCACCAACTACTTTAAGAAAGAAGAAAGGATCGCCATAGAGTATGCAGTCGAAACCATTCGTGATGTGGCTTTTTCCAATACTTATGTCGATTTCACCGGTCGAGGTTTAATGGAAGATGAATTCTACAAGTATCGCATCGTAATTTGCGGTTGTCCACGCCCGGAAAAGTCCGATGATCGCATTGTGCTGTACACTAACCCAAAGTCTCTGTACATCAACGAATCTCCGTCTCTTGCTCTCCTTCACTTCCTCCAACCGACAGTAGAATCTTTATCATACGTCAACTCTGCCGCCTATACTTACACCCCTGCTATTCGAGAGAAGGTTGCAAGGAAAGAGGCAAAAGAGATAACCGATTCCAACTTTGTCACTGATTATTCCATTCTGAGCAAAGATGATTCGTTATCTGGAAGCCTCATCGGTACATTTACAACATCTGACTACCTGAAGGATGCAAAGAACGTTCCATTCATAGTCATCGCCGAGAGTTCCGAGACATCTCCACTGGCTCGAGCGGAGTGGATGAAGATCGTTGGCCTCTACTTGGGACTATCGGAAAAGGCAAACGATCGCTTTCAAAACGTAGTTCAGGAATACGAAAGTGCTAAGAAGAAGGCATCTGAGGCGGGAAGACGTCCCTCAGTGCTCCTCAACTACCCAATGGCAACGGGTTCCATTGACTTATCAAGCAATCCCGACGATAATTACAAGTGGTTCTTGCCGTATCGTGACCAGTATACCACGGATCTGGTACAAGATGCCAATGCTGATTAGCGCTACGCCAACGTCGATTCCGAAATGTCGCTAGAGAAGAAGATTTCGGAGGTGGTCAAAGACTTTGGGTCAGCGAGGTTCCTTCTACTCGCCGGAACTTTCCCAGCAGACTCGCAGAGAGATACTCTTGAGGAGTTTATGGATAGCGTTGTGAGCCCATTTCAACCAGATCCAAAAGCCCAGAAGCAATTCGAGAAGCTAAGTTCCGTTCGATGTGGGAAAGTTTGGGGTCGAGAGAAACGAATCTCTGAAGATGGGCAGGCAAATGACTATTTCGAGTCAGGAGTATTCCAACCCGACGAGATACTGAAAGATTTGGTCAGTATTCTGCACCCCAACGTTGATTTTGGGGGAAGAGAGGAATACTATATGCATTTCTACAAGCCGGACACTTCAAAGTACACCTCCACGTGTCCGTACAATGACTTCATCACAACGCCGGGATCGGGTGAGGTATATGTTGATACCTTGTTTAGCGTCTCTGGACGTGATCGTTTTGAAATTGAAGACGTGTGGGAAACTAAAATTGAGCCCGAACTGAAGAAACTGAAGTTACCCGCAGCATTTGACATGCTGTTCAAAGCTGATAATGTGGACTCAAGCGATACATTTTTTATGTTGCGGGCACGAGTTGACAAGGGAGAGGAAAACAGTTTAGGGCAGCCTGAAGAGCTTCGCACGGCACTAGAAAGAAGTTTAGGCACTGAGGTGGTGCTAAGGAAGAACGAAGAGTCTCAGCAAGGCAACAAACGAGGACCCAGCCGCGCAGTGATTGGTATAATCATCGCGGTGGTGCTTATTTTGATTATTTTAGCTGCTTTGTGCGTACGCAGGAGGAGGCAAAGGAAGGCTTTGAACAACTTACCCATTGAACGAATTCCAGGAGCAAAGCAGGAACCATGGTCTGAAATTGAAGGCATAGAAGCTGCGTAGTAACAAAACTAGTTGACATCCTTCTTAGATAAGACGTTGGGCGCCACTGCCAGGATGGCAGTTTTTTTTTTCTCTTTCCATACGCCACCGCACAATATTTTTCGTCTGCTTTGTAAATCCACATGTTCTCGCGTCGCGGCAAGTGACGATGAAGTGGGGAATTTGTGAGTCGCATATGCGCTGGTGAGCAAGAAAAAGGGCTGCTAGTTTTGGTGCGCGGGATGACAGTCGTGACGTGCTTGTGCTGGTAATGTGGTGCAATTGAGGAACGGCTGTCATGGCAGGTGAGGGCGAAGGCGCCCTGAAACAGCGACGAACGGGAAGCTGTACCATAGAGTTTACAGGCGAGGCTGTGAACGGACGCATTGAAGGGAAGGCTAACCGAACGAGAGAGCTGTTTCACGCGGGCAAATCAGCGAGTTGGCGTGGCGGTGCTAAGTGTCAAGCGGCCAATGCGACGCGCAGCGAGCACGGTCCGCGAGCTCGCTCGCTCGTTGTTCTCTCGCTCCGCGTCGTCAGCACAGCGATGTGGCGGAGTGTAAGCGGGCGCCACGTGTGCCACCACGCGACGTGTAGCAGCGACGTGTGCAGCGCAGCGAGCGCGGTTGGGCGCGTTGGCACGCGCTCCGCCCCGCGCGCGATGAGTCGCGCGATGGGCGATGAGCGGCTGCGGCGCGCGTGTGCCGTCGGCGCGCACGCGTGGCGCACGAGCCGGCCCGCGCGGAAGACGCCGCGCGCGACGCGTGCTCTCGCTCTCTGTCTGAGGGGGGACGACTGCGCCCGTCAACGCACGCCCGTGTTTCTGGCGCCGAATCAGCTGTTCCGAGCGCTGTCAGCGATTCTGCGTATTCTGCCAGCCTCTTTCACGTTGGCTTGCGCGCGAGAAGCGCGTCCCGACGCCAGCAGCCATGAGGCCGCATCATATTACGAAACGAGGCTTAAGGCCAAGCATATAGCTGCAAACTGGGGACTTATGATACTGAAGGAAACAGATGAGCATAAGCTTGTGAATTCAGAATCAACTGGCCTCATTGAAATGGTAGTTGGTGCCAAACCAAAACTAAGAGTGAAGAAGTATGGGTCGGGACTAAATCCGACGATACAGACACACGAAGATGGGAAAGAAGTTAAGGTTTAAGAGGTGGATGGATTATTCTGTACTTGTGACAAGTGTGGCAGAGCCGTTTGTCCTCTTAACGGATTGACGGCCTCTATTCGTGAGGAAGCACAAGAGGCACACGTGCAATCGACAGGGAAGCATGGATGCAGAAGTCACGGATACACTCATTTCGTCTTGAAGAGTGGTTCGAGAATAGTTTAGTTAAGCTTTTTGCAAGGAGTGTTTCCTCCGTTGAGCATTGACATCTAATTGCCGAAAATGGATCTTAATGAGAATGGATCAAATGTCAGTCAAAATACTTTCATCAGCTTTTAATTAGATGAAAACTTTGGAAGGCTTTTTTCAAACAAAGGATAAAGACTGAAAACCAGAACTGAAAGTTGTCAAACGTATAATAATATTATACGTTTGACAACTTTCAGTTGTCAAAAATTACGGAAGCTGCCAATTTTTGCAGTTTTAATACGTGTATATTATTAATTATTGTGTCTCTTTCGTTTAGCTCTCAGAGCGATCTTTACTGTTTCGGGACTGTGGGAGACATAGGAAAGCAAGCGCTCATAATTCCTGCTTCTCCGCAAAGCAAAATTTTGAGTGTTCAGTGTGTTCCATGGGAACGTCACTACTCCCAGGGTGGGTGGTGCGGGTGCTCAAAAAGCCGGTACTAGAAGCCAGAGTCTTCGCGTTGGAAAGGCTGACGATGATGAACAGCGGGAGGGATAAAAGGTCTGCATATGTCAGGATGTCAGGTCTGCGGCCATAGCAACGTTTCGCGCCTGAAAGATCGTTCTTCCTGCTAAAACTTTTGTTCCAAATAAATTTTCTTCCTGGGTCATGGAAATTCCAATAATATCGGAAACCGTTCTCGGATAATATTATTATCCGAGAACGGTTTCCGAAGTTGTTCTCCGGACTCGAGCGCTCTGCAAGACCGCTTTCGTTCGGGAACTATCATTGGTACCAAACGATGCTCAGTGTTGTTTGGCGTGATATCATTGTCATTAATGTCACCTTCTTCATCCCGCGAGATTTTTTCGATCCTGCAGCGAAGATATTGCGATGATAATGGCGCGCTTAACAAGATAACAGCTCATTAGCAATATTATGCTTCGTTTTACACAACTGAGGCGTGTTGAAGTGAACTGTTGGAACGAGCACATTAGCAACAAAACTTCTATTCAGTTAAAAAGGGAGCACTTTGCGGGGCGCCAATTTTAGCGCAAACCGGCAATGTCAACGCAGCATCACTTTTTGTCGGTGCTACTGACTTGAACCATCTCCACAACAACTTATACATCGAGACGGTCTGTAGCGTCAATCTACGGTCCTGTGTAGAAGCAGCACACAGCAAAACGGTGGCAACTTATTCACGAGGGGAAATACTCTTTCCCGACAATGTCTTGTGCCCACAACGCCAGGCAAACACGGCCTCTTGTGTGCCTCGCGTCGTAGACGTGGCGCTTTTGCTTCAGCCAGCGCTGTCAGCAGTGGCGAGCAAAACTTTATCTGAGAAAACAAATCTTCGGAAAACCGCATCTTTCTGATCTCTATTTCTTTAGTGCTGTTTTCTGGTGTAACTTTTAAGACATAAAGTGGAAACTGCGCGTTCTTCTGGCCTGGACAAAAAAACCAACAGATGTCGTCTTATCAAATATGTTTATATCTGTCATTTGTGGGCCTCAATAGGTCTCCAGTTCCCCCAAAGTGCCAGCTCATGGCTGACGGCATGGGTCACTTGTTGCATATCGATACGTGTCTTGCGAAAAGTTCAGAAAACTTTTGATTATCATCATCACTCACTTTGCTGCAATTGTCAAGCCACTCGCATTGGATATAAAAGCCTTGGCATCTAGCCAGAATGTAATTTTGTGAACAAGTGATTGCTACACATCCACACACTCATTTAGACCTTCTCTAAACTCTTTCAAAAGCGTCTAAGCATGACCCTTTATGACATTCTCTTCTCTCGCAACCCAAACTTTCGTTGCAACACATATGCACGGCCATTGCGCCCAATCCTCAGACGCCACAAGGTGCAACTTCAAAACCATTGCCGCTTTGGCGGCGAGTAACTTTTTCAGATTATCCAATTATTCGACCATGGTTCTACCGTACATATCACCATTCACAGACTAAGCAAAGAGTGTATTTGAAATGGAGATTAGAATGGAGTCAGGATCGTGAAAACCGTAAGTGCCGAAGATTTCACAAGAATTACTCCAGACGAAATCGAGATTTTGGAAACGAACAAGAAGAATTCATGGAGCTCTTCTCTCTCTGCATTTCCGTTGAAAGAAAATAAGAAGCAATAGAGCCAGAAGACTGGGCTATCTTGTGTTTGAATGTTATGAATTGTTTCGAGAAAGCATTTGAGATTCTGTTTGTGGTTCTTCTTTTTGCACTCCCTTAAACGAAAAATGGGCCACAGAAGAGCTTTTGAACAAATACGTACACTTTTATCGAGTTTTCGCCCTTCGACAGAATTGTCTTGATGCTCATCGAGAGTTCCATTGGTGGAAACGTTGGCCTAATCTGTTTGATCGCTTTATCTCTATCATGAACATCTGCCACATCTCCTGAAAGTATCTTCGTGACATCAATACGGTTTTTGAAAAGTAAAACAACTTTGATGCGAATCACAGTAGTCGGAGAATGCAGAATGAAGTAAGCTTGGGCTCGTACGCCTTCGAATGTGTTCATGAATTACATTGGCATCTTTATGTGCAGGGAACAAAAAGTGACAACGTAAGAACTGTTGGTTGACGGCAACTGTAGGTAAATGTTGTCGTGGTTAAGTGGAACTCTTCTACTCTTATCCAGAGTTTGTTTGCCACCGCCGACTGCCGAAGCCGCCACCGCTTAAATACATCTCAAAATGAACGCGTCGAAGAACTGAAATTCATTTGAAGCTACGCCCATGTCGTTCGATCGATAGAGATGTATATACCTTCGTACAAAGCGTAACCTAGGTGATTCAGAGCGTTCCTTAGATCTACACGTGTCATATCGCACATGCGCCTTTAGGAACCATGCAGTCACTGCACACTCGCTGTGCCGGCAGTGCTGCACAACGATTGGTGCCATGGCACCAATCGTTGCGTAGAAATGGCGGCATAGCGAGTGCGGAGAAGCGTGACAAGTGGACAACGGGAACAGAAAAATCAAACTCATGATAGAAAAGCCTTTGTTTCGCGCAACTCGTTGACGAGCCACGTTGGACGAGCCACGTTGCGGCTCCTTCGGCTTAGGTACGTTTACCAGTTGGAACTCCTCGTCGTCGCGAGGCGCTGTGAAAGATGCGAAAAAGAAGCTTGTGTTGCCCATCCGACAGCTTGGTGAGCTTGCTTCAGCGCTGTAGTGCTACAGGTAGCATCGAGAAATAGTTTCCAACCATGGTGTACACATCGTCAAGAGTAACAGAGTACAATGTCATGTTTTCAGAAAATTGGTACTTTACTTACAACCTGCTCTGTCCACCTTGCTGCGCACCCTCCGGCTGCTCAGCGTCCACGGGCTCTCAGTCGAATCGACGCGTAGCCTCAATCTAGTACGATGGTGTGCGACGGCGTTTCTACTGCGAAGCCTTCCAGCAACGACGTTTCCATCGGGTGACATTGTACCGGTTTCCGAAGGGGCATCTTTGGGCGTCCCGAGGGAGACGAAACACCGAGCCTGCTACTGTACGGGAGTCCATTCGTTCCGCAGGATGCACTCCGTTCTGATGAGGTGCGTTCCCGGAGCAGAGAAGCTCTGGCTCAGAGAAGCTCTGGCTCAGTGAGCGCCCGCCGAACAAAGTTGCTGCAAAGAAGCTGACGTGCTGCGCCACAAAGGCCACGTGGCACTCATCACTCCATTCCAAGGCGCGGGACAAATCTGTAGCACACATGAGCAGCACGGCGCACGTGCGTTGGCTGGGCTAGATACATCGCTGGCCGCGGAGTGCTTCCGAAGTCGTCCCGACGTTGGCCCATGAAGCGTACGTCGATCGTGCTGACATGCCGAGAATGGAGCTCTTTAAGCTCTAGAGCTCTGCGCAGGCTCGTTAGAGTTATCCTAAGGATACCGACGGTTCCGGCACGAAACGGAGGTGCAGCGCAAACGCAGCCTTCGGTACTGTACCTGTACTGTTGTACACCTAGAAGGCTATCCATACCCTTGGTACGCTGAAAACTTGTTCTTGTTGGAAAGAAAAGCTGTCGTGTACACGTGCACACTTTGTTGGCGCTGTTCATAAATCGGCATTTCCAAAGCGCACGTCATTTCGCACGAACACAGCGTCATTCCCGAGAAAGTTGTCGCGCACCACCGACATTTTGCGCTCGTTTACGCGCAGTCGCACGTACCCCAGCTGCGCCAAGAGCAAACTCACGTTGGCGAACACGGGCGTGAGCTCCACGCTCAGCACGTCGATCCTCACCCGGCTCCAATCAATGCCCTTGAGCACGTGCATCTCGTGCCCCTCCACGTCGAGGCTCATGTAGTCCACATGCGTGATCGACGCGCGGTCGAGCATCTTCTGCACCGTCGTGCAGCGCTGTTCCACCATGTCCCCGTCAGACAGGTTGCCATGCTTGTACGAGTCGCCCACTATGCCTCCAATCTTGTGCAGCATGTGAAACGTGACCACTTCGCCCTCCGTATCGCCCGCGCACGTCGGCGCAAGCATGCACGACCTCTCCCGGAAGATCGGCTCGAAGTACATCGGATTCGCCTCCACGCACACCCCCTTCCATCCCAAGCATTCGTCCATGAAGTACGTGTTCGAGAGGCGCACTGGGTCATTCGCCGCCACGTCGAGATACACCCCTTGTCGGTTCAGTCGATTGAAATGCTTCACGTACACGTAAGAATCCTGCATAAACTGCGAGAACAGTTTGATTTCATTCATGTGGTACGATTTGTAGTCCCGCGGCACCGTGCAGCTGCCGTTCTGTTCGTACGGACCGCACAGGTAGCCGTTGCGGGCCAGCTCTTTGAACAACGGCTTGCACACTTCAGAAGGTACTTTTCTCACCCAGTCGTTCCCTCCATTTGGTGTGTCTGCGTTCCACTCGGCCCCGCTTCGACCTGGCACGCGTTCCAGAGCAGCTTCCACTGGGCGCCGTGGCACTGTGAGTTTGTGCTCTATGGTTATGGTGGGTCGCAGTATGACGACAAAAGAGAGAAGCGCCAAAATGGCCGAAAGCAGTGCCAATGTAGGCGTACACGCGACTCGGATATGACGCCAGTCGGTAGACTTTGCTTTCACGTTTTGTGTCATGGTGCTCAAACGTATTGCTTTCAACAGGAAGGGAGCACGCAAGAAGTGCAGTGACCGCAGATTATCGCTTGCCAATAATTGTAGCAAATAGTATTACTTTCCAGGAAGCAGCAGTGATGCGTTGCAGATTGCTCTCGTGCGAGAGGAGGCCGTAGGAGGTGATGGCAAAGCGAAAGCAGAGGACAAGCAATTCACCCAACGCAAGAGGCGGATTAGGTCTGCACTACTTTTCCTTCGCAACATGCCAGGAAGCCGTTGAATGCTGGGATCGTGATGCGTACAGAAGCATAGTGTACGGTCCTGAGTCAGAACTCCTGACTAAGTTCTCCAGTGTTAGCGAAAGGCTACTTTACGAGGTACGTGTAGACCTTTACAAAAGCTGCGTTCTTTTGGCTTACACAGCTTCCTACAACGGCAGAAACGTATACGTCTCCACCACTCATGCTAGGGATCAGCGTAAGTAGAAACATCCACCTTCGGCATTCACTCGAGAGCGTGTGGAGTTTAGTTGCATGCGTCCGCAGTGCGTTCGCATGCAGCTAAACTGCGAACTTCGCACACGTCTAATGGCTATCCCCAAGGCAGGGCTACCCCTGGTATTGTATTTGCAACACAATGAGGTTGGATGAAGTCTGGCCTTCTCCGATGGAGGGGAAGCCCGGCTGACGCTCTCTTTATAGTAGCTATAGTTGTGTATCTAGCAGTCAAACTAAACTACAAGCTCTAGAGGACATGTCATCGCAGAGTGACCTACCCCTGGTACTGTCTCCTAGAGCGTGAGCTACAAGCCGATCACAGTGATCAGGCGTGATATTGGCTTGTAGCTCTACGTCTGTGTTATACTAAGCTAGTACTACTAGTTGCTACTCTGTGGCTGAACCATTGTTTTGTGTAACAAAGTGAGTAGCTACTTTTAAGCCAAATTCTCTTTATTGATTCATCATTTTACAAGCTATGCGTCGCATCGACTCTTCACGTCAGCACCTGCATGATGCGGTATCAATAAATAAAGAGGTATGATCGCGCTCGCTCGTTCCCAGCGGAGGGTACCGACGGTACCAGGGCAGAGCTGTTGGATGAGAGCGTCTTGATCGATGTTTTGCAAAGAAAGCAGTAATAGATACCGTTGGTACGTGCCGTCTGAACAGGAAGTACCAACTGACCACAGCGCATTCAACGTGTTCCGCGACGCCACGGTGGCCTCGTTGACAGCTCCATCATTCTCATGAGTCATTCTCATGACTGCGCGACGGCGCCCCGCGCTCGGGAGTCCCGAGCGCGCAGTGCGCCGTCAAACGGCACTGACCATCTTCGCGCGCACCTTCCTCTCATGTGTTCGACGCCCCGCTGGCGCCATCCCGACCACCGCTCCGGCACGCACCGCGCCTAGCCGCCGCCCCACCGGCTAAACTTTCCAGGTATTCCGGCGGGGGCATCCGCCCGTCGTCGATCTCTCTGCGCCTCACACGCCACCGCCACGCCGCCGATACGCCGAAATCGCCTTCCGAGACCCTGGCGCACCCGCACCCAGCCCATCTGCGTCTACGCCTTTGTCAGGTCGCCCTGATTGATGTGCTGTTGTGCTTCGCGGTACTGTTTTCGTCAGCGCCTACGGCGGAGAGTCCTGCACATGTGTGGTTCGCGCAGCTTTTGGGCTTGCGTCCGCGCCATTCGATTCGGTCAGATCGATGTGTTTGGGGCGTTATGTGTGGATGCGGCTTGATGTGAAGCGTTTGCCAACGGACGCGCAGCAAGGCGTGGTCGTTGCTGGCCGTCTTCGATTCAACCTTTCTCATGTCTGTTTCTTTCACGTCGCGAAGAGAGTTTTCGTGGCGCTGGACTAGTCTTATCGGACCAATGTTGTCTTCTTCTACGCGTCGATCGTTATCACTTGCATGCGAGACTGTTCCGCATTGGATGGAACCGTGAGGCACTTGAACGCATTTCCCGAGGAGATTGGCATCTCCGCACTCATGCCAGCACTTTGTTACCCAGCAAGACCGTTCAGCGCTTTCGGAGTTTACCCGGTTTTGTGAACGTTCAACGTCGATCAAATCTTCTGCGTGATCGCCCGCGGTTCCACTCGATACACGTCAAGGCACGAGGATCGATCTATTTTGTGTTACCAACGCGTTCGACTGTGTCGGTCCCGGAAGCATCTACTGGTTCTATGCGCGTCAGGGCCATTGATCTGGGTGGTATGCTTCACAAATTTCCACTGCGTGGCACTGCCGCTCGATTCGAAGATGCTCTGAAATGTCATTGGCATCACCATCGCATGGGCAGCACCGTTTTTCATCTTGATCGCGCTGTATTTGAGAAGAGTGGTGTGCGACACACGGTCTGGGCTAGGGGTTCGGCATAGAGTCGGTCGGGTGGGCGTGCTATTCTATCGGCGTTTGTACGATGTTACCGGCACAAGCGCCGTCACGCTGGACCTTGCTGCGGCTGTTACGGCGGGCTCTTCCAGTACCACTGGGATTAGTAAGACGGGGGGTCGGCGCTTTGGGCTCCGCTGCCGGGATGGCGATGGGAGACAGCTGCTGACGATAGATAAACTTTTTCGGCGGCGAGGCTGCGAATCTTGCGGACAACGTACGACTTGCGTATCCCGAAAAGTTTGGAGCAGAAGAGAGCCCAAGAGTTGTATGCGGCGAAAAGAACATTTGAGTGTTTACGAGGGTAGGAGACGTCCACTAAGATATTCGCGAACAACGAAAGTCGAACGTTAGGGAAGAGCGCGCTCCGTCTTCTGATAAAGTTTATCACAACTGGTTTCTCAAGTTGTCGCCAAGGTGATGAGCACGGCGAGAGTATTGAGCTCCAGCTGTACAAATTGAAGCCCTGTGCCCAACATGATTACGGGTGCTGGCGATGCCTCTCAGAGATCATCATTTGCGCCGAGCGCCCGTGCCAACACATCCTACCAATCTAGATTGACGAACACGTTCTGATCATAGCGAGAGCAGCGTCGTTCTTTATTCATCAACATGAGTGCCAGGAAAGCGATCCCGTTTGCATTGAAGATCAAGGCTGCGTGAGGGAAGCTCTCTCGGAGAACCATGGATGAAAACTAATGGCGCAGACACCTCGTACAAAACTCTGGCACCTTTCCTGCGTATAGATCACTCACATGTTTGAATGCCGCCGCGCCGACTCCAGTCGTCAGCCGGCTTCCAGCTGGCACGGAAGGCTCGAAGTGCACCCCCGAAGTTAGTCTTGAGAATCCGCAGCTATCGCTCGCAGCTTTGAGACTCTCGAACGATAGAGTTATATTGCTCGTGATCGGGCTCAAGGCCACCCCTTGCGGTAGATTCAGCTCGAACTTGGGAATAGATCCACCCTCATTGATGTCAGGAGAGCTCAACGCCATCTGAAGGTGTTCCAGCGAAGCCGTGCAAATTGCTGCTGACCCAGACGGATATTCCGAATGCGGTTGCGTTCTAAGAACCGGTTCCCACTCCTCAGCTGAGACAACACCAACGCCTTTTCCGACCCCTTTGAAAGCCGTCACTTTCCTTCCCTTCAGAAGTCTTCGAATCAAAGTCTGTGGGCGAACATAGTCATGGCGTCTTTTCTCTTTCCAAGCGAGGAGAACTGCGTCGTGCTGAGCCATCATCTCTCCAAGGAACAACCTGGAAAGCGCTACAGGCGTCAAATTCAATTGCCTTCCATAGAAAGGAATGAAGGAACCCAAGGAGAAGAACTTATTCTCCCACCAATAGGCCAGTGCAAGTTGTTCCTCTGTAACGGATCTCGACAAAGAAAACAGATCCGTGATGAACTTGTTCACTTTTCGGAGATCCCTTTTGCCGATCTTCTTCTTCCGATTGGGGGTGTCGTAAACAGGTGGAACTCTGCGGGATTCGAACTCCCGTTCTCCAATCACAAGCGGTTTTCCGAGTACTCCGAGGTGAGGCGCAACGTGCACCTGTGTGGCAAACCTGCCACGGAAGTCAGACTGGTGAGTCAGTGGTTGCCATCGAAGTGGTTTGAATAGCTTACTAGGAGACAAGTTTGCTGGATTTTGTGGCTCGTAACCAGTGACATCTTCGAACGGTGCGAGGTAATCATTCCTTGACAGATCTCCTAAAGAGTTCCAACCATCTTTGGTAAAGTATTCTACCAGGTCCTTCGATACGACGTTTGCCCAGCCCACTTCAGTATCAGTGTCGGTCGAATTGTCGAATGGGTTAATGTCAAAACGCTGGAGAAAGGCGGCGTATGGGGGAATCTCCTGAGGGAACTCTGGCTCGATCAAACGGAAAAAGATTTGACGTTCGATGATAGCCAGAGAAAGCGGTGATGAGCAGAAGCGAGAAGGTATGGAGTGGCGAACACCCAGGAACGATAACGCGACGGGATGACAAGCCGATGTATATTCATGAATGGCGACAACGAATAACAGTGCGTATCGAACAGCGATCGGTGTTTCCATGCGCAAGATTTCATTCGGAAATAGGACAGTGACAAGCTCATTGAAGATTGTCAAGGGAATGGTGAGCTCCTCAGCAATCTGTTCGGGTGGTAGATTGCTCTGCGATCTGGCCGCGGACAGAAGTACAAGGAATACGAAGAATGAGATGAAAAGTTGCTTCATCTTTGCGTAGTTTGGCGGTGGCGAACGAGTCGACTTTGAGGTAGGGATTCGAATCAGTGCAGCCAAGATCTAAGTAGGCACGAGTCGTGATTTCCGGGAGCGCATCGGAGTAGATGAGATTATCATTGCTTACCAACTGAGTCCTGTGCAGGTTTGACTGAAGAGGATCAGCTGGGAACACATCCATGAGAGCGAATCAAAAGCGTTGGTTTCCTGTCAGATTCAGTATCTGCAGGGTTTATGACGGCTTGAGGTCTCTACAGGACACATCGATCCCGCCTCACGTAAGGAATATGGAACACAGATTGGTCTAGCAGAACAAGGTGGCTTGATATGTTATATCAGAGCTGCTTCACCCCAATCGGAGCGAAGCAATCGACCAAACGCCATGGCACCCTACCTCACCCAAGGGGTTCATGCAAGATGGAAACCACAAACAAGCGGCATGGCAGGGACAAGCTTGGAAGAACATAATGGCATTTTCGGAGGGCAAAACGCTCGTCACAAGCGTTTACCTCTGTGGCTGGCGATTGAAATCGCCGCCGTCTTGAGCAGCACAGCGGCCAACGCGGCGCTCGCATGCGTAGCCGATCGCTAAAGACACGGGAGTAAATCAATTCCTTCGTTCGTTCACCTGCGTAAATGGCACCCGAGGGAACCAATCCACTTCAGCGGCATGACATCCTCCCGTTGGTTGAATCTCTCCGCAAGTCTCGTGACAAACGAGACCGCCATGCAGGAAGATCCTACACGGTTGCGTTCGGCCTGCCAGACGCAGTCGTCGCTGCCAAATGCCTTCACAGTTGGAGGAGCTGCTGCTCGAGGAGAAAGCCATTTTTGTCGGCCTCGCACGCGGCACGAAGCCGTGGCTTGAGCATCACGCGCTGGCGACTGTCGTCCATCTTGTGCATGTTCTCGTGGCGAGCGGCTGCGACGCGTGCAGTGCGGGAAGCGGGAGCGGTGCGCGGGTGTAGGGCGTGGATTCGGTTTGCGGTAGGTACCGACGGTACCAACGGTACCAACGGTGCCGACTATAGCTCAAGTGCCGGCGATGCCACAGGCTGATTGGGGCTGATGAGTCGCTGCGCGACAGCGTCGTCTCGAAGGAAGACTGCCGCATGAACGCTTAATTACACCACGTGTGTGTGTATGACAATTGTACGCACGTACACTTGTCAAATTTTCGTATCAAAACTGGAATTTCCATTCACGCAGAGGAGGATTTATTTGGGTCGGCCGACCTGCGGCAGGTCGATCGCGACACTGGCGCCAACAAGCGCTCCGCCCTCGGAGCGGGCAGCTTGGCGAACCCGGCTGCTCGCACCTGCCGCAGGGCGCGCTTCCCAGAATCTCTGCTTCTGCGTGCCTCGCTCCGCTTTGGATAAGGGATCTTTTGCCCTCGCGTGCGTAGCGCTGTCTCAAACCCCGTCGGAGCAGCAGCACGAGTATCGAAAAATCTCGGCTCCGGCGTGCCTAGCACAACTCCCCTTTCCATTGCAGAGGCTGCATGACCATTGATAAACCACTGCCTCTGTGTGCTTCAAGCCGTTACTAATAGCTCCAAAAAGAGCGGCTCTCTCTGCCACTCCATCTCGGAAAGCTCCTGCGCTGCGTACTTTGCCATACTGGACACGACAGCTTCCTACTACAGTGTCTGCCATCGCAGATACTTGCGATTTCACTGCGTTGATAGACGCTGTAGCATCCTCGGGCATCAGAGTCCACCAAGCTCTTCCAGAAATGAAAGGTCAGCCACTCTCTTCAGCAAAGCTTTCTCCTTTCGACTTCGTAATGCTTGAAACAGTAACAGCGCATCAAGTGGCAAACGAAGCTTGCAGCATTCTTTTATGTGGTATAACCGATCGGTGCAAACTGCTATTGGAAAGCACTGTGTAGGCGCTACCCGGAGGAAGGTTAAAACAGGTGCCACGTAATAGATCGGCAGCACTGATCGTTTCTCATAGTGTACGGGAACCAGGTAGTGAACACGCCAACAATGGTGTGCCAGAAGTCTTCATAACCCGTACGGGCAGCAAAAAAGAGAGAAGAAAAACTTGACTTACCAACTGTTGACTATAGAACCAAACGGGTATCCAAGTAGTTTAGTTGGTAGTTGATCTTACCATTCGGTGTGTGTTGTTGGCGCCTCGGAGTTGTAGTAACCCTCAGCGCTTTTACAACTCTCGCGAGCTTAGTGCTATCTCGACAATTAGGGCCTGCCGTTTTGGTGCATCGCACCAGCTTTACATCTATACTACGTAGCACATATTAATTCAAAATTAAAAACTATAAACGTTTTAGGCCTTGCTGTGAGTACAAATACGCTTAATACGTTTTGCAGTCGACACCCATGCTTGGAGACGGTTGACATCACCAGTTGGCCCACCACAGCTCCGAACGATTGAATTTACTATACTACAGACCCATCGTCTACCAATCGGCAGGGTCCGTGGCTCTACACATCTTTATCGCGTCTGTCGTCCTTCCACTGAACGCTCAGAGCCACCCGTCGACCGGCGCGTCGCGCGCGCTATGGCGCGAGACGGCGCTTCTAGCGGAGCATCCTCCTTAGAAGGGAACGCTTAAGCGGTCGTTGATTCCACACCCTGGTGATCGCGCCTTCCGACATTGCCAACCCTAGTCGAGTGGCGCGTTGTACGCAACGAACGCGCGATCTATGTTGTGCAGAACCCAGCGATGAGAAAAGACACGCAATGGCGGTTCAGACCGTCTCTTAAGAGATGATCACAGCAGTAGAGCGCTCCCACAGGTACGACACGGCAATGCCGGGTGTAAGACCGTGGTCGACTCTTCCAAAGTAATGGAGGGAGCGAAGCGGCGAAGAAGTAGCGTCCGGCGGTAGGTAACACACGACAAAAGTCGGCAGTAGCGTCACGTGCGTAGCACGCGGTACCCACGAGTGTGGCGATGACATGCGAGAGCGGTAAAAGCCCACGCGAGTATGTCGAACCACGAACGGTATGCACCGTTACACCAAGTAGTGCTAGCTGTATAACAGGGACAGGAATAAAGAAAACACACACAAAGTAGACACGCGAAAGTGGTAGTGGTGTTAATGATGCCGCGAGGCCGATGATGAACCCTGCACAAGGTGTCGACTCTCCGGGAGGGGGATATCGGTCACCAAGGGTGAAACATCAGAGCCGAACACTCGGTTGGTTCGTTTACTTCCCCGACAATGGATGCAGCTCAACCTACTAAGTAGTGTAGAGTGCCAACCCACTGTCAAACGGTGTAGCGAAAATATCTAAAAAAACATCTAAAATACCCCAACTAATGGGTGCAAACTTCCCACACGTGTATGACTAGCCAGCAATGCTGGGCACACCTCCTGGATCCAATCCAGTGTATAATCCGCCCAAGAATGGGTCTTCCACCTCACTTCATAATTTGAGGTACCATCTCCCGCATCGGCTGCGTATGCTATGACTCGCAGCAGCGATGAAGTGACGGCTAAAGCGTTGCACTACATTTCCCCCTCCTGAAGCGCGAGCGCACCGCGAAAGCGAGCACGACGGCTTCCGCGCAGCGGTATAAGTAAGCAACCCCACGATGGGCGATTCCAACTCCCCTCGTATTCCTCGTCACCGAGCGTCTGTACCTACAGTACGGACTTCTCTTACGCTCTCTGCGGATTCTCCCCCTGCTTCTGCAGTGCTTCCCTCATCTTCACCGAACGCGTCGGACCATCCAGCACGAGCTGTTATGTCGAATCCCAACCAGGGCAACGCGAACAATGCGCACGAACCGCAGGGCGGACCTTCTCAAACCTACTTTGGGGGCCTGCGACAACCGGTGCAGCCGTTCGTGGCTCCTCAACAGGCTCCCATCAATCCGGGGTTTCATACCGCGCCTCTCCCCAATACGGGTGCTCATCAGCCTCAGCAGCCCCCTCAGTGGAACTGGATAGCTCCGGCGGCGGCGGTGATACCGAAGTTCAACTCAAATGCTGGGGCTTGAACCCTCTATGAGGCGTTGGAGAGCGTAGATCCACGGCGCAATCCGGCGGCATTCCTGCGAGCACCGTGGTTTCACCCTCAGGGGGTCATGAATAGGGCCCTCGTCGAGGCGTATGCTGACGGAAGCGGTCATCTGCCGGGTGGGGTGCACGTCTGGATGACGGTGACCTTCGACTGGCAGTACCGCGTCGCCATACCCTCGCAGGCCATCGTCCACCAGCGTGGTGAGTCTCACAACGCCGCGCGAGCGGGTCTAATTCGCCTAGCCCATATGCGGATGTACCGAACGGATTCGAGGCCCCCGATACCAACGGAATTCCGGTTTGACGTCGCCTTCTACCGTACTCTCGGAGAGATCTTCTACGGGGAGAATCTTGCCGGGTTAGCTGGTGTAGTCGAGCGTTACCGAAACGTCACCACTCACCAGGATCTCCTGTGTTGGACCCGTCCGCTTCTGCGTGCTGAATTTCGATACCTCCCGCACCGACCGCGGTATGACTTCCTTCAGGAGATGATCCGCGATGAACGGCGAGGGCGCTCCCGCTCGGGGTATATGGTACCGTACCAGAACTCGGAAGCAAACCGGATTAGGCCTCGTCACATGCGAGGACGGTAGGTTCCTCTCCCCTTCGTGTTGGCGTCCTTCGAGGTCTGCCGGGAGTGCTATGTAGAGCTGCCCCCGTGCTTGACCTACGTCGGCAGTAGGCTGGTAACTGACCCGTTCACGGGATGGTGGGCCGTCGTGATGACGGAGTGGGCCGCGCGAACGGCGGTATTCACCCTCCACGAGGTGTACGACCAGTATAGACTGTGGTATCTTCCCTCGCAACTGCGGCAGGCCATCCGAGGACTAAACTTAACACTCCCGGTAGGAGGTAATGGAAACCTCTCCGAGTTGATGAGCCTCCTCAGAGTGATTGACGGTATCGACTGGACTCAAGTACCCCGGGCGCAAAGCAGTCGTCGCGATGGGGATCTTCCGGCTGACCGGTCACCAGGACGCAGATCCCCGCTGGCGGGTGATTACGTGTTCTACGACCCGTGGTCACGCACCCTCATCACCGAGGCGGAAGCGCAAATCCTGCGTACGGCAGAGCGAGTCATCCCTCCGGGACATCCAACCGGTTTCATACTCACGGATGAGTTCTTTCACCCGATTGGGGACCAGAACAACCTGATGGTTGACGATGCTCCAGACGAGGATGTCTTTGGCAGCGACGACGCTCCGATGATGGAAGAAATTCCTGCTCCTGCACTGGCTGGTCCTTCGTCAGGCCCCGCTTCTTCAGTTGCAGCGCCGACACCGGTTCCAATAGTTCCCGCTCCTGCGGCTCCTGCCACTGCAGAGGTGGCGCTCGCTCCTGTGGCCGTCGGCCCCGCTCCGGCGGTTGCGGCACCGGCTACGCCGAGTGAAGCCGCGAACGCGGATGTGGACGACGCTACCCGGGCTGCCGTGATTGCTAAGTTCCTCAGCTCTGCTGGTGCTTCCGACGTGGCGTCGGGAGACATCACGCAGATGCAGGAGGCTCTCCAGCCTAGTCTGGGGGTGCTCCGAGCGAGTCGGGTGATCCCTCGAACTAGAGGCTGCTAGCGATACCCAATAACTTGGCGGTTCAGGGAGTCCGACTAGCGGGCTCCCTAGTAGATGTGTTTCGAGTAAAACTGTGTACTTCCCTTACTTCAAGGTGTTCTTCTCTTTTCTTCAAGGTTCTTTTTCCCTTTTTCAAGACTTCTTTCCCTTTGACAAGGCGTATCCCGTAACGTCTCCCTTCTGGGGTAAAATCTTCCTCGCGTCGAGCGTTACCACCTCATCGTGAGTGTATCATCTCTTCAGAGTTCCTTTTCCTCTTCATGGGTCTTGTCTTCTATCCTTCCCCTTCCTAGGGCGACAGCATTGTGCTTCTTCAACTCTCCTCTTCACGAGGGTATTATCCACGAATGCAATTTGGTACTGTACTCCTTTGGAGGTCCCTGAGTTCCCTCGAGAGAGGTTCGTCTTTCGTAGGACCGTTCGTGCGAGGTACGCGATAAGCCTCCGTCTCCAAAGACGTGTGTTATTCGACCATCGCTTGATGTAGGTTAGCCGGCAACGCCGTGTTAGTTCGACGATGGTACTGCACGATCTTCGATCGGGGTAAGTGCTCCACGGGTTCGTCCGAATCCCGCGACGGCGGATAGCCATACCAGCGTACCTGGTACTGAACATACCCCTTCGGGTTCCAACTGTGTCCCACAATGTGGTCTACGACGAACTCTTTCGAGTATACGCCCCGCTCGAGCTCTTCTTGCGAAGGGTCGTCAGCGCGCCGCGCCGGTGCCATAGCATCGTCACTAGCGGTGCTGTGAGTTTCTCCTGACGCCTTCGGCGGTAGACTTGCCCTCTGCTGAGCGTTCGCTTCCCGTTTCCGGGCTTCTTCAAGCAGCTTCGCCGCTTCGGTGGGTCCGCGAACGGGTAGTTCACGCGGTAGTTCCCGTCCTGACGGTGAAGGCGGACGCGGAGGCGCGGATTGTTCACCACGGCATGTGCCGGTTCACCTGACGA
The DNA here is from genome assembly GCA_022539475.1 of Gracilaria domingensis. Lineage (NCBI taxonomy): Eukaryota > Rhodophyta > Florideophyceae > Gracilariales > Gracilariaceae > Gracilaria > Gracilaria domingensis. Next base: position 170,592 of record VCMS01000046.1, read on the forward strand.
CACGTGACGGTTCGCGGTGGCGGCACTGCCACGAGCTGTGACTGGCCCACTGTGTGGCGCGCGCTGCGCGCCCCAAGATTTGTGGTGCGCAAGCGCTCCTGCAGCTGCAGTGTGCGTTTTCCCTAAATCAGGGATGTAATCCGTATCTCCAATGAGCGGTGCGCCGTCATGACTTAGCGAAACCTCATGACGTGCAACTTGCGACTTCCCCACGGCTGGGTGCAACGGTACACTATCATTACCGGAATCGGGCTGTGTGATCTTCGCTTCAACGAGCGTCTTCTCTTCTTCCTGCTCTGCAGTGTCTAAGATACCGGGATCTGCCGTGACTTCCTTAGCGCGCGCCCACGAAGGCGGTATGTGGCGGTCGTCAGCGACGGTTTGCAGCGACTGCGCGTCCGGAATACTCCGTGATACAGTATCCAGCTTTGCTGTACCCTCACTCTGCCGAGAAGTCGAGTGTTCTTGATCAACTTCCGACCTTGCCGTGGTAACGTCGCGAACGAGAGCATGCTCCGCGTCCTGCGCCGACGAGGCGATGGGCGCGTGTTCTGGCGACAATTCCCCAAGCGGGTGAGCGATACCAGTATCCTGGGACAACCTCGATTCCGTTCGTTGCGTGCGGTATCCTTCAGAAAGGTCGCGATCCTTCGTAGAAGGTTGTGCATCCTCTGCGGAGTTCTGCGCGACAGCGGCCGACTGCAGCGCGGCCTTCGCGGCCTCAACACGCGATAGCGGGTGATCCTTCCCACTGACAGTGGTGTCCGTAGCAACTACGTCTTCGACGGTGTCCTGAGGCGACTCCGCCTCCTCTTCATTATCTTCCCGTGAATCACGGTGCTGCGACGGTAGCGACACCGGTGACTCACTCTCCGCGACGACGCGTGAATCCTCCTCACCCTTCTTAGGTGGAGCGTTACGGGGAGCGGTCATCACGTCTGTTGACGGTGTAATGGACGCTGTGAAACGCGATTTCACCAGCGGTGTATGTTCCGATATCTCGGCTTGCGACGATATAATCGGTACCTCTGCGAGACCCCTTGCAGGGTGGCGAAGCCCCACAGTAGGTTTAGTGTTCTGCGACGAGATTTCTCGGTTCTGTGTCTGTCCAGCTTCTTGCTGTGAATCCGAAACTACTTCCGTGTGCACAGTTGGGCCCTGCACAACGCGATCGCGGGAGAAACGCTCATGAGCGTCGCCAACTTCCAGTACGACTGTGTCCGTATTCACGCTAATAACGCGGTATAGACCATCAGCGATGGGTGAAAGCTTGTGGCGCCTCTCCTTTTCAGGGTTGTAGTACTCCTTCCTGACAAAGGCGAGGTTTCCCACTTTCAGTGGCGGTAGTGGTCTCCGTACCCGGGCATCAAAGTTCCGCTTGTAAGCGTGTTGTGCTTTCGCCATTGACGACCTGGCGACAGGTACCATTGCGGATAACCACTGCTTCCATTGCAAGTGGTGATCCCGTATTGACGGCGACATATCCAGCTTTGCTGATGGTTCGATCGCAACTGGCGGCGGTGTCCGTGAGAGCACGAGCTCAAAGGGCGATAAACCAGTTACTCTGTGAACTTGCGTATTATACGCATACGTCACGGTATCCGTGTAGAGATCCCACGATTTCGGGTGTTCAACAGTATAAGCCCGCAACGCGGAGAGCATTGTCTGGTTAAACCGTTCGATTTGCCCATTGCATTAGGGATGATACGTCGTCGTGAAGAGATTCTTCACGTCGAGTATCCGACAGACAACCTGGAAGAAACGTGCAGTAAACTGCGGACCATTATCCGAAAGGAGATTGACCGGGGGACCGTAGACCATAACCCAATTGCGAACGAATGCCTCCGCAACACTGCGTGCTGTAATCGACTTCAACGGAACTGTCCGGACTAGCTTACTGAATCTATCCGTAATAACGAGTAAGAACCGATTTCCTCGGGAAGTACGCAAGAACTCACCGAGTATATCGATGGCAATAAACTTCAACGGCGCCTTTGCGGGGAAAAGTTTTAGTTTCTTCGCATGGCGACGCTGTTTAACTCGCTCGCGAGCACAATGTGTACATGCTTTCACGGTGGTGTAGCAGTTCAACGCTAACGCGGACCAGTAGAAATCCCGACGCAGTGTCCTGTATAACCGCTTAGCACCCGGATGGGAAGCCATCCGCGAGTGATGCCAGAGATGCAATACCCTTGTTTGTAAGGAATGAGAAATCACAATCTGTGGGGTAGAATGAACCACTCTGACGAGGTAACCTTGTGTGTTAACCCCGAACGGGATGTTAGCACCACCATTAATTTGGGCTCGTATCCTCGTACAGAACGGGTCATATTGCTGTTCCCGCACCAGCTCTTCTGGAGTAATGGGGACGAATGTACCGGATTCCGAGTCTTCACCGTCTGCGACGAGCAAATCATCACAGATGTCGTCCGACACGATGTTGTAGTCTTCATCACCCTCCTCCATGAGGAAACATGGGATATCTTCATCCTCGTCATCGACGGGTAAAGCTTCACCTTCCGTTCCTAGAAGTGAAAGAGCATACGCTTGCGCGTTCAAACAACCCTTCTTATAGGTGACCTCGTAGTCAAACTCGGCAAGCCGAAGACGCCTACGCATTAGGCGTCCGGAAGGCTCCGTGACTAACATTAACCAACGCAAGGCGGAATGATCCGTATTGACCGTAAAGTGCACACCCATAAGATATGGTCGTAGAGTCTGCAAAGCCCATACCATGGCGAGACACTCTTTCTCGGATACCGAGTAATTGCGCTCGTGCACGTTGAGTGTACGAGACCAGTAGCCAATTGGTTTGCGTTCCCCTTCGGGTGTAGTCTGAAAGAGAGCACAGCCAATCTGGTAATCGCTCGAATCCGTATCCACGGTGTACGGCAACCCGTTCTTCGGTAACGCTAACACGGGTGCCGTAGTAACCGCCTCTTTAAGAGAGTTGAAAGCCTCCACTTGCTTGGGAGTAAGTAGTCCCAATTTGGGCGGTTGTCCCTTCTTCAGGAGTTCGTTGAGCAGTCCCGCGATCTTCGCGAAGCGAGAAATGAACCGTCTATAAACGTTGCATAGCCCCAGAAAGGAGCGTAGCTCTGTCTGTGTAGTGGAATGCTTTGCCTCTTTGAGGGACTTCACGCGAGCTTTCTCGATCAGTAACCGTCCTGGACGTATGATATGGCCCAGATACTTCACTGAGTCAGTGAAAAACTCACACTTCCTCAATTTGAGTGTGATTCCTGCATCCCGCAAAGCGGTCATTATCTCCCGAACATGTTCGAGGTGATCGTCCAAACTGTCGGAAAACACGATGATGTCATCGAGGTATACCAAGCAACTCCGCCATTTGAAGCGAGCTAACAAAATATTCAGAGCACGCTGAAATGTAGCGGGGGCGTTCGTTAACCCGAACGGCATACGCTTAAAGCGGTATAGTCCTGAATGACAGAAAAACGCCGTCTTGTCACGGTCTTCCGGTCTAACTGGTACTTGCCAGTAACCCCAGTTTGCATCCAAAGTGGAGAACACAGTAGCATCCCTAAGCGAGTCGATATACTCGTCCATACGAGGTATGGGGTACACGTCTTTGACGGTGACATCGTTCAAGCGACGATAGTCGATACAAAAGCGCCAGGACCCATCGGGTTTCGGACCCAGTACAACTGGAGATGCCCACGGCGACTGAGTCGGTTCTATCACGCCAGCGCTGAGCATTTTGTTGATCTGAAACTCTTTCTCTTCCCGTGCTTTCGGGCTTGCCCTGTAAGGGTGCTGAGCAATCGGCTTGGTCTTCGGCAGGAGGTCAATTCGATGTTCCGTAGTTGAAACCTCTCCGAGGGAACCATCCCACATTGGTGTAAACTCTCGCAACATGTTGCGCAACTTCTCACGGTGTGAAACCGGTAGATGACCGAGATTCAATTCTTCTAACTCCTTGATAGGGTCAATCTTGTCATAACTCGTAGGAACGGTCCTAACTTCCGAGTCATTCGTTTGTTCAACTGTCTGAGACGTGTCCGACGCAGATGAGTGCAACGAATCTCCCTCCCTCTCCTTAGAGTGAAGCACATCAGTGCGTTCTTCAGTAATCCCGAGCATCTCGGCGGCAGTCACCTTTGTGGGGATCAGTGCCGTAGGGTGCGGTAGTACAGTTCCAATTACTTGGTTCTTCACCAGATACTGGGGTTTCTTGCCAAAGTTGGCTAACAGAACCCGAAAGGGGTGTCCGCCGTTGATTTGAACAACTCCGTTCGCCAACGCGACCTGATATTTCTCGTGTAACGAGTTCAATGGTTGAACAACCCGCAAACCACGCGGTGCGCCAGTAACTTGAACATCAACCCAAACCTGGGATTCTGGCGGAATAGAAATTGCACGCGCTACGCGGAGCTTCGGCGACTCCTACGGAGGTGAGGAATCCTGTAGAGGAGCGGGTAGTGGTAGCAGCTTAGCTGACGCTCGGCGTAATGAGCGACGAACAATCAGTACAACCGAACCATCTTCCATTTTCACTTCAAGCGCACGCGGTCGTATGGCTTCGACAGATCTGTCGCAGAAGTCACACCCTAGAATGACAGGGGCAGCGATTGTCTTGCAGACGATGAGTTCTACCTGCTCGATGCAGTTACCAATCCTGACAATCAGTGAAACCATTCCAGCCGTGTGTAACGGGTTATTGTTAGCATCTGCCACGTCCATGACGGGTCCATGGCGGATTCGACAACGGACTTCCGGCGGTAATAACGACTCAACAATGAAGTTGGGGCCAGCACCTGTATCCAAGACAGAGAGATGACGCACCATATACTGGGTGGATAGGCCAAGGTCAGCAAATATCTTGTAGTTTCGCTTGGCCATCACCATGACTCGATCCGGGATCCGGTTGTTCCTGAACCGTATCCACGGGCGACGTAACACACCAATGGTGGTAGAGTCCACGTCTAAGACGGTCTGCTTCCTCGAAAGAATTTTGACCTGGGAGCGAGGCGGTGACGCCTCGGGCGCCGTAGACCTCGACTCGGGCTCCTCTCCATTGGAGACTCTCGTACTCAGTTTAACTGAGTTCCATCCGTTCTAACGGGAACGGCGTCCTGTGCAGCAGGCATCTTCACAGATTCCTGTGGAACAGCGACAGAACTACCCGCAGCAGCGGTTGCCGCCACGGCTTGAACCGGTGAAGTATTGACCTGTGTCGAACCAGAGTGCAGTAACGCAGCTATTTCTGCGGCAGAAATTCTCCCAGGAAAGTCGGTTTTCGCCCGCAGATAAGCGGTTACCGGCACTGACGCCTGTTCGGCGGGGGTCAGCGCTTCAAAATTCGTCACAACCGTGGCCATTTCCCTCATCGAGAAGTTACAGTTCGGAGCTGCATGACCGTGGTTGTAACACGTGAAACAGATCAAAGGTGGTCTTCCGGAACTCCGCGGGTCTTGAAACTTCGCCGTTCGCGGGTCTACCCAACCAGGTCGCTGGTAACGACTCCCTGAATAGGGTACTTGAGGACCGCGAACGCGTGGACGGTCTGCGTAAAGCAGTGCATCCTCCGTCTTCGACGAGGCTTCTGAAGTAGAAGGCAACTCCGTAGTCGGAATAGAATCCAGGTCCACCTGTGCGAGATGTATGTTATCCACATCGTGGCCAGAAAAGTCCTGCGGTAGCAGTGAAGCTGATGACCACCCTCCTTCGAGATGCAACGCTTTGGTTGAAACCCAGGATCCTGTGCGTGCGCGCAAGGCGTCTCCCTCCGCCTTCGCGTACTGCACTAACTCCAGATAGGTAGTCTTCTTCCGGTCTTCCCGTCGCTGGGCAACCAGAGTACGAATAGCCAGATTCAATCCGTTGATAAACAGCGTACAGCGCTCGTTTGACGATTAAACATTGCCACAACGGTGGAATGCTTTATTCAGGCGTACCGAGTACTCGGTCTCCGACTCCTTCGGACGTTGTTTCGTCTCCCGCAACGCGGTGATTGCTTCTTCGATAGAGGTATTTGTCGTATACGAGCGCAACAAATACTGCACGGCTTCGGGCCAGCAGGTGACTCTTCCTTCAGAGGCGCGAGATGAACCTCTTACAGAGTTATACTGATCTTCAGCGAGTCCACGTAGAAAATACGGTAAAGCAACATAAGCTTGCCCCTCACTCATGCCAAGGATGTCAGCCTCCGCTACAAAGCGTGAAAGAAAGTCAAGCACCAGAATGGGATCCTCCCCAGTGAACAACTGGTTGCGAAAGGTTAAGGACATGCGTTTGATGCAGTCCTTCACCTTACCCGTGCCACGTGGCGTCCGATTCAGACTTGAATCTTGCAAACGGTAATATCGGTAAGATAACAACCTTTTGAACAAGGGATTCGTCGGCTCCAGTTCTCTCAAATCTGAGTGCTTTCGACCCCGTCTCCGGGTACCAACAACACCATAGGTGGATGTAGAACTCCGCGAACGCGTAGAGCGAGCGCGACGTTCACCGCCACTTGACGAGCTCGATGATAAGGAACCCGCCGAGCGGTTTGAAATACCAGAAAACTGTGACGAATCCGAGTCATACTCGTCAACATTCCTCTTCTTAGAGCGATTCTTCCCGGACTTCCGGTCACGTGTACCACGAGACACTCGCGCAGAAGCGGCAGCAGGGCCGTCATCCTCACGGATGGTAGTCTCTAACGTTTCATGACTGCCAAGAATCCGAATGAACTTCGTTTCCACCTCCTCGGTAAAACCGGGATATCTTTGAAGTACCTCTCAAAGAGAGTTGACATCCTTCCGTAAAATACGTAGATCATCAGACACACCTCGGGTGAGGGTAGCGTCAACCTTCACACGAAGTGTGTCGACCTCGGAAACGAATGCTTCATGAGAACTCCTCATGACAGCAGTCTGAGCCTCAAGCACACGAACTTGAGTATCCAACTCGTTTACGAGCGCATCCTTCGCCGCGACAGCGGGTATAAGACCCTCCAAAGGAGCATATGAGGGCCCAGCCACTGGGGCATCAGACGACTTGACAGGCTGTTTTCGGTTTCCGGGTTTCTTTCCATCACCCTGTAGGGGTTCAGGAACAGACCGCAGACGCGGGGGCAAGCCAGAGCCAACGGAGCGAGACTTTGTAGGGCTCGAGCGCTTGCCCGACACCATCGTCCACGACGAGATACAACCAGAAAACTGGAACAGGAAAGCAAAACAACAAATTAACCTCGAATGAGTGTAGCGTCCTCACACGAGTGACGATAACCGACAAATCGGACGAACCAACCGTACCAACGGGAACAGCCGTATACGGACTTAGGGCTGATTCGACCAGATTGCTGGGAACAGTAGACAACCCAAACGGGGTGACAACAACCGTACCGACGGGAATCACATACTACGGAAATAGGTAGTGCCACCGGTAGTAAACCGTGTCCAAACAACAACCCAAAATGAGGAAAGCAGTACCAACACGACGTCTGTCGGCAAAGCCTTCCAGTACAAACTGTGTAGTGTATCTCTACGACCGGATACGAACCGGCAAACCGGAAATTGATCAGAAAACCAACTTGCTGGATCAACGCGACTTCTAGGTCGGGAGACAAATTGTTGTGCAAAACCCAGCGATGGGAAAGACACGCGAAGGTGGTTCAGAGTCTCTATCAAGAGGCGAGCACAGCAGTAGAGCGCTCCCACAGGTACGACACGGCAATGCCGGGTGTAAGACCGGGGTCGACCATTCCCAAGTAATAGAGGGAGCGAAGCGGCGAAGAAGACGCGTCGAGCGGTAGAGAACACACGACACAAGTCGGCAGTAGCGTCACGTGCGTAGCACGCGGTACCCACGAGTGTGGCGATGACACGCGAGGTCGGTAATAGCCCACGCGAGTGTGTCGAACCACGAACGGTATGCACCGGTACACCAAGTAGTGCTAGCTGTATAACAGGGACAGGAATAAAGAAAACACACACAAAGTAGACACGCGAAAGTGGTAGTGGTGTTAATGATGCCGCGAGGCCGATGATGAACCCTGCACAAGGTGTCGACTCTCCGGGAGGGGGATATCGGTCACCAAGGGTGAAACATCAGAGCCGAACACTCGGTTGGTTCGTTTACTTCCCCGACAATGGATGCAGCTCAACCTACTAAGTAGTGTAGAGTGCCAACCCACTGTCAAACGGTGTAGCGAAAATATCTAAAATAAACATCTAAAATACCCCAACTAATGGGTGCAAACTTCCCACACGTGTATGACTAGCCAGCAATGCTGGGCACACCTCCTGGATCCAATCCAGTGTATAATCCGCCCAAGAATGGGTCTTCCACCTCACTTCATAATTTGAGGTACCATCTCCCGCATCGGCGGCGTATGCTATGACTCGCAGCAGCGATGAAGTGACCGCTAAAGCGTTGCACTACAATCTAGGCCACCGCTTGTGTGTTCTCCACTGTCGACGGCAGACCCACTTGGTGTGGCACTTCTGCTGTCTCCCTGTGGTGATCGGCGTCTTTGCATCGCTCCGCCGCTTTGGTGTTTTCGCCCACGGTAGCTCCTCCGAGGTACCTATCGGCTCCTCACTCCCTGCGTGGCAGCCATTTGGGCGCTTAGTGTATCTATTGATCGTCCTTATCTACTTCCCGGTGTCGTTCCTTGGTCGCATCTCCACCTTTCCGTCGTATCGGTCTCAGTAAGTTGCGTATCTGCGCCCCTTTCCTCTTGGTTGTTGGGGCCTCCCCCGACCGGTGTCGCCGACGCCGCCACACCGCCCGGAGCTGCTGATTCCAAGTAGTGCCCCACTACTGGGTTTCGTCTGACGTCGATAGAGGCGGCTCGCACCGACCTTCCTGGTTTGGTGACCGCTCCTTCGTGTCGGTTTGCTCCGCTTAGGGTGTGCGCATTGCGCGCTCTAGCGTCTTGGTCGCCGTCCTCCGTGTTGTTTCCGTTTCACAGCTTCTAACCTCATTGGTGAACGGTCGATCTCCCGTACTGGGTGGTCTATGACTTTCGAGCGCCGCGTTGACGAGGATGACGCCTGTATGTCCTCCGTTCTGACCGCTGCGGTGCGCCCTTCCGACGCTGCACAATATACTGCTTCAGAAACCACATTTTCGTCCCAGAACCTTTTGTTAACTTTAAAGAGAACTAATGCTTTGAACATTCGTGGTTTCATAGTCTTTCTATTGTCAGTAAATACATTCTTTGCAATCCTCCAAAGTGTTTCCACCTTGGCTACTGATCCCAAAATAGAATCGCGGTTCATATATTTTTGCTTCTTAATACACACCTTTGGCATCTTTGCTAATCATTCGACCACAGTCATCGATATCTGTGCATTTTGCTCTATTCCCGATCCAGACCCAACTTCATTCTGATTTGCCCCCAACAGGCATTCTACCGCATGTTCCTCGTTATCGGTTAAATCGTGGTGCATGCTGACCAGAGAGTTTAGGCTTTTTAAGAATTACCTTACTGTCTCTCAGAATTGAGAGACAGTGTCAGCAACGTCGGGTGTAAACCACAAGGAAGAGAGGGAAATAGCAAGTTAGACAAGAGTGCATTGTCAGACTTTTCTGATCGCAAAGCTAGAAGAGCTTTGCTCTTACAGGCTGTAAAGCCAGCAATTAGATCAATTGTTGGAGCCAATTGAAGCAATTTTCGTAAAAAACGAAGCGCGGCCGTTGTTCTAGATGATTTTCAAGATTTTTTGGAACATCAACGAAACCTTACCGCTTATATATAGATCCGATGAATTCTTTCCTGCACTTAGCAAGCTCTAATTTTTTTAAAAAACGCGCCGTGTCACACGGTGTTACAAGGCACACGGCGCATAGTTCTTTATTTCTGGATGTAAACCGCAGTTTGGATCACTATACCTCCAATAAATTGAAATGAAAAGATAAAGGTAGCATAATCCGCAGCAAATTTGGATGTCTTGTACCCACAACATCCAATTATACAAACTGTATCTAATACGGCTTTACATGTCGTTGAGGATCAGAGTACCAAAAGATTGGTAATGTAGTATTATGAGCCTTAGGATTGATCCCGCGGTATTGGTCATTGCTGGTCGAATTGGTGGTGTCCAATAGACTGGACACGTGGTGTTTGGTTGACCCGAACGGCTCGCTTATTTCTAACTACTAGGTTTTGTACCATAGATAGATTAGGTAGTACACGTGGTGCACTGCGTTACAGTGCACCACGGCCGAGGTCGAGGCGCCTCGCGGCCGATACTTAGGCTGCTCGAGCTGCGCCTCCCTCCTGTGGTAAAGTAAGAGACCCTCTTGGCAACTACTTGACCCTTAGGTTAGTAAGTACCAACACCCTTCAGGTTTTCAAGCCGTCGCTACGTCGCTCGCCATCTCCTGTAGGCACGACAGCTAGCGCTCGCCCATTGCACCTTCATACCAGTGGTCTCGCCGTTGGCCCTCATCCTTTGGACCTTTCCACTCCGTGGTTAGTGACCCGTGCCACTATACTACATTTCTAGTCTTCCGACCTAGAATTCCGCACGGAAGTGAAGAACGACCTCTAGGAAAGACGAACTATCGGAATTCTACCACTGGATCTGGACTACTGACGGACTGGTATATCAAGCAACCGCCTTCATAGATAACAATCAACCCATTCAGGAAGACCCTCGTACACCCGTGGCTCAAGCCACTGGAACTCTTCCATCGCTCGCCGATGTCGCCGGACCCTCCGGTGATAACGTGAGTGACCGTCGGAGTACCCGCTCGCAGCCACAGGTTAATCTCCTCACACCCGTGGATAATCCCGAAAGGATTAATCGTGACCCCTCTTTGGCTGGAAGACTCCGAGAACGGCTCGACGAGTACCGCTCGCAACTCAACACACCACAGGCAGCACCGCAGGAAACCGTTGGTTCAGTAACTACCGATGGACTTGCCGATGTACTATGGCCGAAGGTTCGAGAGATGCTCGACGCTCGACTCGAAACCCTTGTGGAGCTCCGAGTCTCTGTCGCTCTCGCAGAGCACGCCGACCAACTGGCTGAACGTGTCCTTCCAAAGGTTCTTGAGTCCGACGCTTTCGTCAACTCGCTTGCCTTAGGTATCCTCCGTGAGGTGACTCGCCAGGTAGGCCCGCCGCCCTCCGTGGGCGGAATTCAAAGTAATCCATTGGTATCCGTATGGCAACCCCGTTCCGAACCACCGGGAGCAGCTGCCTTGCCAGCCCCTCGCCAGGTTCAACCACAGGTAGACCAATCGGGCGTACGTCCAGGGGGTATTAGAGACGCCCCTCGGCAAGAAGGCCTAATGGCCGTGCCACCCGTGAGGTACACCGGGGCCCAGGGCCCCCGAGCAACCATTGGTTTAGAGGCTGAAGATTAAGAGCCGCCATTGGAAGCTAGAAGCTCTGACCGTAGGAAGAAGAGAAGTGGAAGAAGGAAGAAGTCGAAGAACCAGAGGAAAAGCCGTAGGAACTCCAGCGGTAGTGAGTCCGATTCGGATTCGTCGAGTTCCAGTGGCTCAGAAACGGGTGAGGCGGCTGTTCGACGCCTCAAGCCGTTGGTAACAACCAATGAACTCTTCAAGAGAGTATTGGACTACCGCACGTATTGCCTGGCCGATCAGTCTGCGCGGTACTCGAGCTCGGTGGCCAAGAAGGTCGCCAGATGGGCCAAACGGATGCAGCTAACCATAACGGAAAAGTTTTCGGGATCCGACCCCATTTCTATCCTTAGGCTTCTCAGTCTGTTCCGTACGGCCTGTGATCAGAACGGCATCCACGAGGGTGCCGCTCTGTACCTCTTCCAGTTTTTCCTTCATGGGCAAGCGCATGGCCATGTGGTTTCTAAGATCTCTGGGACTACGGACCCCGTCGATGCAACCGATCGGGAGCTCCTTCGATCCTATCCAGAGGTTGTGCATTACCTTTTGGAAACTTACTCGACGGATGATGTCATTATGGACGCCCATCAGGAAGTGATATCCTACAGGCAAGGTTCGAACGTAACCGAGAAGGATTACGCCGACCAACTTTGGAGAAAGGCCTATAGGTGTGGTAATTTGTTCTCCGAGAACAGGTTGAAGCAGCATTTCATAGCTGGATTGCTGCCTGCCATCAGGACGCACGTTCGCAATCACCATATGAACCATTCGAATCTCTCCTACAGGCAGTTGGTGAATTACGCCGAAGGGTACGGAAAGACCTACAGGACTTCCCGTCGGGCACCGGATCATGACGCCAGAGGAAGAGCAACTCCTGTCAGGAAGAGTTCTCATGCCCATTTGGTTGAGAGCTCTGAAAGCAGTGCCTCAGGTTTGTTCGCGGACGACGGTAATGTCCTCGCAGTCTCCTTTGGTTCCGCTCCGTCAGGTGCTCCTTCGGTACCGTCGACAGGAACAACTACCCCTTCAGGACAGCCTACGCCAAAGTATTTCCCAGTTCAGCCACGCAGGGATGTCTTTCAACGCTCCCGTCAGGCTTGCTACATTTGCCTGTCAATGGTTACTCCATGCGACTGCATGAAGTTCTTACCGAAGGAAACGAAGGACAAACTCATGGCCTTAAGGAACGAGAACTACCAGGCACGGCGATCCGAAGGAATGTTCAACCGTCAGGCTCCGCGATACACATCGTCTCCGGGAACTTCGAGGTACGTTACACCAATGGAAACGCCCGTAAAGGCACCAGCGGTAAATAATATCTCGACTTCAGTTGACGGTGGAGGACCGGAACACCTTGTGGATGCTCCAGAAGAAGCGCCTGCCAGTGGTCACGCGTACCCCATTAGTGGAGAAACGCAGTCGGAAAAAGCATAGAGGAGCGGCTTGAGGCGAGCCGCCCCTCTGAGGATACTAGCCTCACCGCCAAAGGTGAACAAGTTCTCCCAAGGGAATTTGAGAAGCCTTTGGATACTCAACCGCCGAAGCCACAGGACGAAGACAGAAGTTTGGACCAGTGGTGTGACGAAATGGAAGCCGAAGGGGATACGCCAGTTTGTATCCTGCGGAAGGAGAACTATAAAGTGAGACACACCATTGGAATAACTGCCTCGAGGACACGGGTCGTGACCAGCGTCCTGGACACGGGGGCAGGACCAAACTTGGTTCATCCGAAGGTTTTACCGGCTGGTTGGGAGGGTGTGGTGAAGGTTAGAAGGACCCCAAGGGTGACAGATGCATCTAAAAGACCAATGGATATTAAAGGAATCATTCCTCTCTGCTTACAGATTGGCGACCTTCGGGTCCGTACTTGGTTCCTTGTTTGTCCTACCTTAGGTGCAGAATGTCTCCTTGGGACGTCCTTCATCGACCGATACGTGAAGGCAATCTACCCCAGTCTCCGGAACGTTTCCTTCTACCGCACCCGTCCAGTGGCGATTATCGGTTCCAAATCTGGTCCCGACGCCAACCCACGTCGCCCTCCGCTGGCGAAGAATACAGTTTCCAATAAGGTTCGGTTATCCCGGGCGATAACGATACCGCCCATGACGCAGGTTGCCGCTTTGGCTCACTGCGAAACCTCTGGTCTGGTGACGATTCAGAATTACCCGAAGACGATTCAGCGTCACCTTTCTTTGATGGCCATTGGAATCGTGGATTGCAGACCGAAGGTTCCCTTTTTGGTTAATATGAGCAACTTCCGGGACCGCCCGGTACGCTTACCAAAAGGTACTGTCATCGGTATTGCACTACCAGCTCCAATGGCTATCATGGAAACCTCATGGAATGAACTCACCCCCAATGACGACGAGGACGTCGAGACTTGGCAGGGGAAGGTAAACCTTGGAGAGGAATTCGAATCGTACCGTCCACAGGTTATCGAGCTTCTCCGAGAATTCAAATGCATATGGTTTGGCCAATTTGGAGAGATTCGGGCTACGAAACACCGAGTAGACCTTGAGGATGAAGCTAAGCCGGTGTACCAACACCCGTACCGTACAGGCCTCAAGAGACGCGAGATCGTAGCGGAGCAACTGGTGAAGATGCGTAACGCGAACGTCATCGAGCCAGCGCCACCGCACGAATCCCAATGGGCAAGTCCTTTCGTTCTCGCGGCGAAGAAGGACGGGTCCGTTAGGTTTTGCATTGATTACCGAAGGCTAAACGCGATGAACAAAAGGGACAGTTATCCGATTCCTAGAATGGATGACTGCCTGGATTCCTTAGGCGAAGCAACGGTATTCACGACTTTAGATGCCAATTGGGGCTATTGGCAGATACCTTTGGACGACGAAGCGAAGCCCCTCAAGACGTTCACAACCCATGAAGGACTTTTTCGTTTCACACGGATGCCATTTGGTTTGATGAACGCACCGGCGACTTTCCAACGGGCAATGGATATAGTCCTCTCTAGGGTCAAATGGAAGTTCGCCTTGGTTCATCTGGATGACGTAATTATCTTTTCGAAAACCGTCCGGGAACATTTCACCCATGTGCGGTCAGTTTTTAGGATTCTCCGTGAGGCTGGAATTACATTGAAGCTGCCGAAGTGCTTCTTTTTCCAAGCCTCAGTGGATTATCTTGGCCACGTGGTTCGTCCTGGAAAGCTTCAGGTTGCCCAGAGGACTACGGACGCTATCCGACTGGCAAAACCACCGAGGACCCACACGGAGTTGCGCTCATTCCTTGGGCTTTGCAATGTATACCGTAGGTTTGTCCAAGGATTCTCAAGGATCGCGGCACCTCTGAACGACATGCTGAAGAAGGGAACGCCGTCGGAATTTGACTGCCTGACGGACAAACAGTACGAATCATTCCAAACCTTGAAGGATAAGCTATTAAATCCTCCCGTACTGGCATTACCGAAGCCGGATAAACCATACATTTTGGACACTGACGCTTCCGATGGACAGATTGGATGTGTTCTCTTACAGGAACAAGAATTTCCGAAGGACTATCGACCTATTGGTTACTGGAATAGGACTCTGAACAGCGCCGAACGGAACTACAGCACTACCGAAAAGGAATGCCTTGCCATTGTTTGCGCAGTGCTGACCTTGAGGCCTTACCTCGAAGGAGTTCGTTTCACCATCAGGACAGACCACCACTCTCTCCGCTGGCTGTTGAATATGACGGACGGGTCCAGCAGGCTAGCAAAGTGGAGGCTACGGCTGTCTGAATTCAAATATGATGTAACCTACAGGCCGGGAGTGAAGCACCAATCGGCAGATGCACTGAGTCGCATCCTTACCGACGGAGATGATGATACTCCTTTGGATGACGAAATACCAACACCAAATCTCGAAGGATACGAAACAGACCCTGAGGATGAGTTCCTGCTGGCGAGGGTACAGTGTACCGATGGAGAGGGAGACCCAACGGAAGTTTACTTAGTTGATTGGCCAACGGAATGTGAACATGAAGAACTGGACCTGGAGGTTAATGCAATTGTGCCTGAGGAAAAAGAGCTACTTCTCATCACGCTGGAAGACCTCCTACAGGCTCAGAAGAATGATGAGTTTTGTAAAGGAAAGGCAGAGCTCGTCGGAACCAAGGGATGCCTCTTTGACGTCGACCGATTCGGACTACTTTGCCGAAGGTCTGCACTAGATGGTTCTATCCAAAGTGTTATTTCAAAGTCCCTTCAGGCTCGATTCCTCTATTTGGCACACTATCCACGGTTTGTTGGTCATCCTGGAGGTACGCGGATGTATCAAACCCTTAGGAAGCATTTCTACTATCCGTTTATGGCTAATGACCTTTGGAACACGGCGAAGACCTGTGCTTCTTGCGCAAAGGTTCGTGGAACTCGAGCGCGCCATCAGGCTAAGCTCAAGTTGTTCCCAGCTGCTGGTCCTTTGGAATTTATCGCAATGGATATCCTTGGGCCACTCCCGAAGTCGGTGCATGGCAACCAGTTCATCCTGGTTGTCACCGACAGGTTTACCAAAACCACAAGGGCTATCTCGCTCAAGAACACTACCGCAACGGACGTGGCAATGGCGTTCCTTACGCACTGGGTTTATCCTTATGGATTGCCTCTCTATCTCCTGACGGATAATGGTAGTCAGTTCTTGTCGAAGTTCTTTTCGCACGTCTGTGCTACCTTAGGCATCAAGCATGTCACGACGACAGCTTATCATCCGCAGACCAATGGACAGGCCGAGCGGTTCAACAAAACGCTGGTTAACCATTTAGTACACTACATTGCTGAGCACTAATTAGATTGGGACGACTACGTTGAACCATTGGTTTATGCCTACAACAATCAGGTACATAAATCCACTGGTACCACTCCATTTGATCTCACTTTGACTCGGCAGCCATTACCATTGGCAGTGGATGTGAAGTCCTCTTGGTTCCCTCAGGACATCACCGAAGGCATGACTCCGACGCAGGCTAAACGATATGCACGCCGAAGGATTGATGATATACTCCATACGGCTCGCACCACGCTTACGAGAGCCCAGCTCAGGTACAAGGCAAACTTCGATAAAGCCGTTCGCTACACTTCTTCCTTCAAGGCTGGAACGATGGTCTACCTGGACAGGGCTCCCTCGGAGAAGCAATTGGATGAAATAGAACAAGCCTCGAGGAAACTACTTCCGAAGTCTACAGGACCTTACAAGGTCTTGCGTTCTACCTCCCACACGGTTGTGATCGAGCGAGATGGCCTAGAGGACACGGTAACAGTTGACCGTGTTTCCGCTGCCCCGATGGTACCCGAAGAAGGAACGGCACCCACTGTGGAAACGTCCCCCAACAGCGGTAACCGGCTACAGCCAGCGGCCAAGCCTCCGACTGACGAGGCGTGCTCTCCAATAGGTGACTCCCCATCAGGCACAGAGACTTCCAACGGTTCCCCCGACGCTCCTGCTAAGAACGCTCCAAGCGTCCCTCCCAGTGGCTCAGTAACCGCCGGTTCTATTCCAGGATCTACGCCAAAGGTGGTAAGCGCGGACCCCTCCCTGGGTCATACCATGCCGTTGGCAACTGCCAACGATAGCGAAAACGCCAGTGGTCGTGCCCCTTTGAATGAGATGGACCTCCCAGAGGAGGTGTTCACACCTTTGGATGACAGTCTTGCCGTGGGAACAGAGCGCTCTGCGCCGGAAGTCCAACTGGATCCGTCTGGCTATGGTCCATTGGATACTATGGATATGCCAGAAGAGGTTAGGCCGAAGGAGTACGTGGTGGACCACATTGTCTCCGCTGGTATCGATGACGATGGTAAGGTCATTTATAAGGTCCGTTGGTACGGTTATCCACCGAAGTTTGATCAATGGGAGCCAAGAGAGCACATCCCGGAGACCTTTATCCGAAGGTTTTGGAAGAAACAGGGGCGCACGGAGCGCGCCTTTAAGGCCGGCGCGTACGACTCGTAGGACACTGCGGCACACTGTCCATGAAGGACACGAATGCCAAAGGTTAACATATCCAGCGGATGTTTTCGATATCCGCATTCCTAACTATCAACCTAACTGGCTAACTACGCTAACGCGCTAAACCATTGGCCTGCTTACTGCGCGCAGGCTGCTTGCAACGGCGCGCGGCGCGCCAAAAAAATCTAATGGAAATTGCCTCAATTTTTCAAAACGGCTTACCACTCGGGTTTTGGTGCCAAAACAAAGATTTGCACGTATCTCGGCTTCTGGGCCGCGCAGAGACAAGCGACACCGGATTTGGAACCTCTGGAATGTGTCCGTTTAGAGTCAATTTGGCCGATTTTCTGGCCGTGCACTGCCCAGATGCGACGGCGCGCGCAAGACCTGGTGGCAATGATCAAAAAATTTGACAATTACTTTATTTGATCAACCCGCCGGCCCATCGGCCGCCGCCAGGCCTTGCAATAGGTTTGGCACTCCGAAAAAACTGGCATTTAATTTATTTGATCAAACCAGTGGCAATTGCAGCGCGCCTGCCTTGCCAAGTTGCACTGTTTGGGATGTTCTGCACCTTGAGGCATGGCAAGTCTGCACCCGACATCGTGAGGAGCACGTGTCCTAAGGAGGGGGACAATACTTGATGGAACAACTATCTCGGTGCTATTCGATGGGCTAGTCCAGAGGTTGAAGCGCCAATTCCGTTGCCAACGTTAGAGTCATATGAAACCATTGGAGCATGTCGTTGAACCCGATATCATTTGATACCGCTACAGTGTGCTGGGAAGATGAAACTCGGTTTACTGCCAATGGAAACGGGGGGCAATCGAACGTCGTTAAGAATATGAACCATTGGAGATCTTACGGAGTGGACCGTTGAAACAGGACTGCGAGGACCAAATGGAAATAACTACTGCCTACTGTGGGGCAGAGTTCTTTCGGAAACCAGGCAAAACGGTGTTCTTTGCGAGGCAGCGTTGGAGGCCATGCGAACCTCAGGATGTTAGCCTTCCTCCGGAACTGAGACTTTCCGAGGGACCTGGCCAGCTAATGGGACTTCACAAGGGGCATCCTCAGGATCAACCTGTCTTGTTTGGAACTACTGGTACTGTGAGGTCATTCGGCACAGAATGCTTTGGTCGTTTCGCCGCAAGAGGCAGGCTTGATTTAGCTCACGTACTGGGCTCCAGTAGCGTTACCAATGTGCAGTTGGAATGTAATGGAACACTGTGCTCTTCTGTGCCAGTGATGAAAACCAATGGAGAACGAGATGGGCAAATGGTTAATTATTTTGCCTATCAGCATGCGACAGAGTACTTTAACGTGAATGATCGCTGTCGTTTCCTCGACTTGCAGTGGATGTACGGTACTCAAATGGTTTTCTTAAACCAGTGGCATCCCATATGAGCCCACTAATCGTGGACTACAGGCCTCGGCAACCACTGGGAAAGCATGTATCTGTTTTTACCGTGCAAGATAAAGCCGAAGGATTTAACACTGGATATTCAGCTTCTCGGGAAACGAACAAGTCCTCCCGATACCCATGATGGACAAAAGTTTTCGCTTGTGTGTCCAACGGTTTGTGGTGCGCTGATGTGCTTCAATTCGTCTTTGAGATTCCAGCAGGCCCTCTGTTGCTATCGTAACGAATCGTTAGACCTTCACTCACTCCATTGAGCCCCAGCGAATCCCGGATACGTTGGCATAGCCTCCGGCAGCCTTGACGGCTTACGTCGGCGAACATTGCCGCAGCGGCTTGATACGTTCCATCGGCCATCTTCTGCTCCGCAGGGGCTGCTCATAGGTTTGAAGGCCCGTGATAGAGACCGCAGAGCGTGTCGTTTTGGATGTTATGAGGAGCATAGGTCTGAATTCCTTTCAGCGAAAGAGCCCCCGTTGGTGAGGTATCCAAAGGAGGTGCAAAAGTTCAAACGGGATACGGTGATCCCGGTCCGTTGGCTTAAGCAGAAAGAACTGGATTCATGGGGACTTTCCCGAGACGGAAAAGTCTAAAAGGGGAGGTATGTAGTATTATGAGCCTTAGGATTGATCCCGCGGTATTGGTCATTGCTGGACGAATTGGTGGTGTCCAATAGGCTGGACACGTGGTGTTTGGTTGACCTGAACGGCTCGCTTATTTCTAACTACTAGTTTTTGTACCATAGATAGATTAGGTAGTACACGTGGTGCACTGCGTTACAGTGCACCACGGCCAAGGTCGAGGCGCCTCGCGGCCGATACTTAGGCTGCTCGATCTGCGCCTCCCTCCTGTGGTAAAGTAAGAGACCCTCTTGGCAACTACTTGACCCTTAGGTTAGTAAGTACCAACACCCTTCAGGTTTTCAAGCCGTCGCTACGTCGCTCGCCATCTCCTGTAGGCACGACAGTTAGCGCTCGCCCATTGCACCTTCATACCAGTGGTCTTGCCGTTGGCCCTCATCTTTTGGACCTTTCCACTCCGTGGTTAGTGACCCGTGCCACTATACTACAGGTAACTTCTGTGTGTTTCCCCATATGCCTGTTACAAATGATAGGAGGCAATTTTATCCTCATGATTTGTCAAACAGTAGGTTTGAACGCCATGCTTAAATTTTAATTCTCTCAACCCTACATATTTTCTGGCTTTGTTTCTTTAAATTCCACGCTTGTCGTTTCCATCATTGATGCAACGAATGTCTTGAAGACTTTTGCTGTCACGACATGAATATGTAAATACTCCATCTTAGCATGGAAAATTGAAGTGTACGTCTCGTCGAAAGATTTTGTGTCCAAGCATCCTTCAATAAACACAAAGAATCCTTTCTCCATCTTATTTTCTGCATCAGATATTATGAGAATTGAACAACTCTCTGTCTCAATGCACACAGCGACGTATCCGACGGGATCCTCCAACGATAAATTTATATCAGATGCAGTAACACAAATTTCATCCATCCTACCACACACTCCTGTTGTACCGAAGCATGAGCTACTAGCATATTTAGACTGCGTCATCTGACGCAAAACATCAGTAGTTGGAAAAGCTTTCCAGGATGGATTCTTCCACAAAAGATCGATCTTTTTCAAAGCACCTTGGTTTAGAAAAATCATCGGTTGATCACCAGAATTTCTTGATGGCTGCCATGCAACGTTTCCTGAAACAGAAATATTGAATATGCATCTACTATCTTCATTGCAATTGCTCTCCTCAATATTATAGTTGGAAAGCTCAGTTTCTTTTGCTACCAAACCAATGCTAATAAATCCAGTATAGTACGCAATGTAAGTAAAACGAATATCATTTCTCTTTTGAATGCTGACTGGGATTCTGCCGAGGCAATTTTCAATCACAGTACAAATAAAATTATCTAGTTTTACTTCTCCTTTTTTTTTACCACACCGTCCATTAATGTAACACGACGCAGAATATCTCCAATACTAGTTGCTTGTTGTCTAGTTCAAGAACTCTTTCCCAAGATTCTGAGAGAAATTTTGGCTTTCTTCTTCGGCGATTCCATAGAATGTTTTTGGATACCTTTTTCTGATGGAGCTGTGGTACTTGTAGCAACAGCAGCGCTACATAAGGAAGGATAAATTTCAAGATCTTCATTCTGGAACTTCGTTTTCCCATGAGCTTACATACTGAGATGTTGAAGAGACTTTTGCTCAGCACTATGTGAAAGCAAGTTACCACCTTCGACGCTGATGGGTCAGATCTGAAGATCTTTAAGTAGTACTTTAATTTGAGATTCGAAATTGAATTTTTGTGTAAACGAAGTGCTGCTCAGAAGAACAACAAGGGCTGTCGTTTTCTTCGACTTTCATTAGTCTCTAGAAAAGAGATCTATGTACAATTTGGAATTCAAATGAATCATCGCACGTAATCGGAAAATGGTTTATCTCTTCTTGTTAGGGACGCTGTAGCATGGTACTCTAAGACGCATCAAGATTTCATGCCTTTCTGGAACACGGATAGTGACACTTTGTGTAACTTGGTTGTACTTTTCTTCCACAGTGAGGCGGATGAAGTACTTCTCACTCTATCCCTCCATCTGTGGAAGAAAACCATACGAGATGTCTACCAGAATAAATTGCCAGTTAAAATTCTTTTCGGCGCAGTTCGAGATGCAAAAGTTTTACATATGTACGCAGTTCAAGTTTTACATTTTTTTGGATTAAAATTTCTAAAAGATGTCTTTGGTGAACCCAATATGTACATATTTCACTCTCGGTTAAAATCTAAAAAGTATCTGAATCAAAAAAATTATGGTTCTCCCAAATCGCCTACGATCTTCTCACTTGTAGCTCGCAGCCTTTGTTTACTTCTTCAAAAAATGTAAAACGCAAAATGAATTTCTTATAATTTTCATTTATTAGTTTATGTGGGGGGAAACACGGAATTATAAGAACTGTCGTATCCTACGTATGATCAATTTCTTTTCTCTCGCATTGCCTTGTACTTTGTTGATGTCCAAACATGCTCCTGTAGCACGTAATGTTGCAAATGCGTGCAAATGGGAGAAAGAAAGCCCTTGTTGCTGGCATTATACTTCCTCCTGGTATGATGAAGTCTCAAAATAAGTTGTCTCTGGTATGGGGTGTATCGGAGCATTACCGAAATGCTTATAGAAGACAAACATTTAACATACAATAATGCCAGACTTGAAACATCAGTTAACTGATCGATCAATTGATCAATTGCAATTGCCAAAATATGGCCGATACATGCCCGAAATGTTGGCGTTTAGCTCAAAACTTTGTGACAACGTGTAACTGGTGAAGATAAAAAATTTTCATTTTTCTTCGTGGCCATGTTTCGGCCACATTTGCGTCATATTTCGGTCATCTCCTTGAAAATGAAAATTGTTTATTTTGACGAAATACATATTCTCACAAAATTGCGAGCTAAACGCTGACATTTCGGTCATGTTTCGGCAATGTTTCGGCCATTTTTGATGTTCATAGGAAGTTCAATGAATGAAAAAAGAAGTAATATGCCTCAAAACCAAGACTACATTGAAACAACGGTTCTGTTACTTGTCAAAACGTATTGACACGAATTTAAATGTTGTCCACGCATGTCCTTATTTATCACACCTATGTACAAATTCAATTACATTAGATATATCCAAGGTAGCTGATTCTGCAAACTCAGATTCTATGTATCTTGGAAAGTAAGTGGAAACTAAAATCATCAAGAAATAACTAACAGATGCGTAGTATGACACTGAATGCTTAATCGGACAGAAGTATGTCCTCTACCAATATGAATCTAATTTTTGAACATACGTTGAATCTTTTTCTACAGCACACCTTTTCTTTCATCATTATATTACAATTAGTGTAGTATAGTACGCCCGATCGGTGGGAGCTGTACTCGACCAAGTGGTGACATCACCTGTCTCTGAGCACCGGTGTCTGCTGTACCACGTGGGACGCGCATGCGCACGGACGGCAAGAACTAATTAGGTTATTTTCATTAATTTAGAATTAATATTTGCTGGTAGTATAGATATGGGGCCGGGGTGGCGCACCACAAGTGCACCTCCCGGTGGCCCAGGTGGCACTAGGCCCGTGAGAGCCGGAGGGGCGCTCGGGGGTACTAGACCCCTGAGGCGCCAATCTCCCACACCAGATGGTAAAAGTCAAGCACCAACTAGACTAATTCGACACCAGTTTGTTTCTACAGTGACCAAGTGGCCAGTCTAGTCGTCTTATATTAGTTTTGCTGACCTCGCGGGTTATACGTGCCTGCCGCACCCCAGTGTAGTCGTATTTACTACTTCGTCACCGTGCACTATAGGCAATGGTGGGTGCTGCCGACCTATTAGGTGTCACGCGTCTCAACCCTCCGCCGAGTCGAGCGCACACCGGGCTCCCCACTCACAGTTCGCACCGATCGGTTATACCACACATTATATAGACCGAAATGTTTTCCTGCAGAAGGAAGAAGTTTCTCAGTTGTACTAGACTTCAGACAGTTTTACGAGCTCTAGAAACTACGTGTACCTTGAAGGTTTAGTAAATGCCATTGTGTTACATAATGTTTATATAATGCCTCAATTTTTCTTACTCTTTTCCTGCTTGTGTTCTCTCGCTGACTATCTTATCTGCTTGACGATAATTCACGGGAACGATAAGCTTACGGATGCCATTATCTCAAACTCGAGATACTGTAGCTTAAGTTTGAGATTTGTAGAGCAAAACGCCCTGGAGAGGGATGCACCGATGTGCTTTTCATAGTTTGTTGATCCGTTACCGACTTCGACACCTCATGATATGAGAGGCTATGTAGTGATGGCCCCATTTTGGGGTATGCCTAGGACGAGTATTTTTTCTGCACACGAGTGCTAAGTTGGCCCGAAGCCGGGTGCGCCGTGGCAAGCCTGCCACGGTTTCAGACGTGTAGCGTGTTGGCAGGCAGCGCCGGATATTTAGATATTTTAGTTGATATTTTCAAGTGCCCTATATAGGTGGCGGCACTTGCCGCCACTGTACGGGAAGTAAATCTCAAGGAGGCTTCTGGCTCTGACTTTCTTTCCGCTTGCGAACGGTATTTGTCCCTACATAGACAAGCAGCCGCGATCCCAGGCTAGTCATCGAATCTTTCCCACTGAGGAGTTCTAGACCGTCGTTACGGCATCGTTTTGTTGTTTATTTGTCATTATTTCCGTCATACGGCTCTTGTTTGTCTTCTCTGCTATACAGGTTCGGCCCACTAGTCCTGGGACTTATTTCCGTCTATCACGAGTCTGTGCTCCGCAGTGCGGCTCGTTTGATGATCCTTTGTCGCTGCATACCGTTGAGATCTATATCTCCACTCGCTGTGGCACACCGGAACTTCTCGATACCTACGCCGATTCTTCCCCCTTACTTCTGACTGCACGGTCAGATCGGAGCCACCCGGACTTACACCCGGCATCGCGCTGGCCTTATCAGAGGGTTCTACTGCTGCATTTACCTCCATAGAGAGCAGGTCTCGAACACTCTGCAGGTGCACTTTCCGCGACGCGGCTCTTGTTGCCCACTCGTGGCATTGCACCACAAGATGATAGCGCCAGAAAGTCGTTCTACGCTGCAAAAGCGATCTAAAAGATCCCAAAAGCGGGCGCGAAATGCGGAGAAAGCTCGAAATAACAGGAAAGAGTTGAAGAGAGATGAGAGAAAATCGCTGCTCAAGTTTAGAGAATTCGGGGCGAACTCGTTTCAAGACTGGCTACGAGAAGAATCAGTTCTTAATATAATTCATAATAGAGAAGCTTCACTCTTTTCAATGGAAAACAGTTTTATCAGCAATTGCATGAATGAAGTTCGGGAACAAATCTCTAATGACTTGCAAAGACATAAAGCTTTAATTTAGCCTGTGAATTATGTTGTGTGTCGCTCGTGTGGACGTCATGTCTTACAAAAAGAGTGTATCACCACTGAAAACCTTGTTCTAAGGGCATGGATGGAAACGTTGAAGAAACGGATTTATCCCGATAATAGAAATGAAAACGTTCTGTTGTTCTGTTCACAATGCTCGCGATCTCTCCGCCATGAAAATGCTCCGTTCTTTGCTTTGAAACACGGATTTTCATTTGTCCATTCTGTATAAATCTGCCTTTGGATTTTATCCAAGTATGAGAAACAACTTATATGTCTCCGTCTTCCATCAATATATGTTCATAGGTTTCAAGGTGGATTTGGACAGCATGCGAGCAAAGGCAATCTCGTGTCATTCTCTAATCCAGTTTCTGATCTAGCGAAAAGGCTCCCTCGTCGTCCGAGTATTGTATTAAGGTGATTCTGGAGAGGGAAAAGGCCATTGAGAATGACGCAGAAAGAATTCGAGAGGCGTTAATTTGGCTAAAAACTAACAATCCACTCTACAGGGAAATTGAACTCGATGAAAACGCGATTCACGAGACTTCTGTTTTTAATTTCACTTCATCTTGTTCTCTACAAACTGACTCTTGTGAAAAATTGGACAGTACTAAAGGTACAAATTATCCAGAACTGGAAACGAGCGAGCAGCGTTGTCAATTTTTATCTCTAAAATCCCCAGCTGCCGATGAAATACAAAATGGGCAGCAAGGTCCCATGGACATTGAAACACTTCAGAAAATATCAGAAACAATGGTTACTGGTATCGATGACGGCGAAAATCTGTATCATTCACAATGTTTGATCGAACACATGTTACGACCATTTAGACACCGCCGGAGACATATTTTACCATCTTATGGCGCTTCAGAGAAGTTGGAGTCTTACTTCCCTGTTCTTTTTCCATTCGGAAGATGTGGTTCCAAAACAATTGGTTGTGATCTTGGTAAATGGATAAAAGGAGCGCTTTTTGTGTGCTGCTCGTCATTCGTGAATGATTTAGAATTTATTTTTTTCATCTATTCTGTGATGAAGCGAAAGAGATTCTCTGGGCTCTGTACGTACGCTCCGATAGCAAATAATTCCAGTCGGGCAATTCTTGAAGTGAGAGAATACTTTCGTCATCGCTTTCATCTTCAGTCATAGCAAAACGTGTGGACTCGCTACTACGTTCGGGTATTCCAAGTGCCTCATTTGAGACCTTGCAAGGCTCTCCATCTTTCTGGGCTGCTGTTAAGAAGAAAGCCTGGGCTTATCTTTCGAGATTTGGACCCTGTCAAATATTTTTGACTATGAGTGCTGCTGACTTGACTGACCCTTGTGTTTTTTGTCAAGTTGATTCCTCTCTGTCACTGGAAGATGCAAAAAAACTAAGCACAAAACAGCGAGCAAATATACTTCCTTTAAATCCAGTCGCAGCTACAACAATTTTTCATTGACGCGTACAATCTATTTTTGACAGCTTTCTTCTGGGCGAAACCAAACCATTTGGAACTGTTGTTGCCTACTTAGGTAGGATAGAACAACAACACGGTTTTCACCTCATCTACATCTGCTTATATGTCTCGAAAAAAAATGTCCAAGTGTTCTGGGATCGGACAAAGACTTTCATGTGAACATTGTTAACTTTGTGGAACAATTTTGTACTGCGATTATTCCTTCCGATATACCCAAACCCCAAAAAGATGTTACACCTCCTTCTTAATCTCTGCCTCCTCCAATGTATACTCTGCTGTTATTATCTGAAAACTTAGTTTCCCATCCACTCACTCCGCCTACCTGGTACAGAATTCTTTCTCAAAAATGCAATGAACTGGCTTTAGACGGGAACATTGAAAGTAACCGATTTCTTAGAGAAATGCTTTTTGCCACCCATTTTCACAAGTGCAACTCTTATTGCTTAAGAGACCATTTCTAATTCATGCCGATTTTTATTTCCATTTTGCTTACAAGATCGAGGAAGTGTGGCCTATCGAATCAGCCCCATGCGAGACAAGAGGCTTGTTTCTCTCGCACCCAGATCATCACCTTATATCAATTCTACTCATCCAATCTTAATGGCCATGTCGCATTCAAACGCCGACGAAACAGTCGTCATAGGAAACTCCATACCTCAATCGATGTATGTATGCAACTACGCTTTGAAAGCTCACAAAAATCCTCTCTTTGACACAAACTGCCTCCAAAAATTAAGGCTTTTGGACAACGGCGTTGATGGCAGGAAACTGCTTGGATCTATTGCTGGCCACTCAACAGGAGCAAGAGCTGTTGGCGCCCAAGAAGCTGTGGATTATTTGATGGACAACAAATTAACGTTTTGCTCCGCATCTGTGATGAACATTAACATAATGTTCCTTCTTCAATATCAAGGCGAATTATCAGTTGAACAAAAGCAACCTTGGTGCCTCAATATGAGACATAGTACCAGAGAAAGAGATATGTTGCCATATCTGGATCCTGACACAAACGCTGCGATTTACAACAAAAACAACTGCTTCACCGATTGTCAGTGCCCAACGACACCCAGAAAGGTAGACTCATTTGTTCAAAACTCTATATTCGGCGTCCGCTCTTTCTAGATCCTCTTTCTGCATCTGAGTTCTACGAGCAATATTTTGTTCGAAAGCTATCAACCTCATGTGTGAACTATGACGAGAATTTCTTATTGATACATCCTTCAAAATGGGATTCCTACCTACTGTATAATTATGAATCTACGCAAAAAGCAATCGTGCAAAAGAGGAAGTCTACAAGAGAAGAGATAAAAGTGAGATACATACTAAATGTTCCAGCTCGAGGTGCTGCAAATGATGAGTCTCCTAATTTTGATGCTGCTTCCCTCTTCTTGCACGTTCCTTTTCGTTCTCTCTATGGTCTTTTGAAGGAAAAAACATTGATACAGAGTCTCGCAGATCTTTTGGAAGATGGTAAATACCTTCGGATGAACGAATATGTTTCACGCTGTCATCAACTGTCGAGGGCGCTTTCATCTTCTCATTGCAATCTTTGTAATGAGAAAAAACCAACACCACCAACTGAAATTATGGAAAAACCACTGAGCAACTCCGTCGCTCTGCCTGGTCCTCTGTACTGTGTCTCAACCCTTTTATACTCCTCCTTTTTCCGAAAGAACGGCCGTATCTCTCCTGTTATCTTGACAGCATATGCATCGCGCTTACAGTAGCAGCGTGCAGAAATCCTCTGACCAGTCCGGTACTCGAACCCGGGACCCCTGTCTCTGGGCCCATAACTATGGAAAAACCACTGAGCAGCTCCGGCGCTCTGCCTGGTCCTCTGTACTGTGTCTCAACCCTTTTATAGAAATGGGAAATGGGGTTAATTTTGATATTGATTCAATGAACGAATTTGGAACTAATGAAAATGTCGAAGAAAAAAATTTGACATCATTGCTTGGTTTAGCAAAAACCACTGGAACAAAGAACCAAACAGCATTCAATATATCGAAGGAGTGGAATGGAAAGCAGCTTATGTTTTCAAAGCACATTTAATCAACAGAAATGGTATTGCAGCTAAACAACCTTAGGTCATATTTTAAAGATTACCGCACCATTCGAGTGAAAGCCGCTAATAAAAATATAGAAAATATTCTTCTACGTGAAGAAGGACTTGAAGCAGAAGATTTAAGGTTGAAAAGTGATGTAGTTGAATTTTTTGATCATCAAGAGCCAAACTTATGGAGAGATTACTCTTCAGAAGTAGAAGTATATGACTTCAAGTCCAAAGCAATTTCAAAATCCCGATCTGAGGAACAAAGGACCTGGCTTGATTCCATACTTTCTTATATATATCTCTATTATTTTTCACAGGCTTCAGAAGTTCTGAATCAATTGAAAACTGTATGTAAAGCAAATCATCCTGTCCTATCGAATGCGCCAGGTGGATGTGGAAAATCTTGGCTCTTAAGTCAAGTCCAGCGGTTTGTTTCGACATGCATTCCTGTTGGAGCGCAACCCGTATGGTCATCACAGGAACAAATTCAAAATTTTTAGAGAAGCTCATTGTCGGCTATATCCAAACTCGAAAGTCGTTTAGGACGCGTTGCTATATTCGCTCCATCTGGGGTCGCTGCTGCGAATTCTAAAGGCCTTACATTCTATAATGGACTACGCACTTCCACTATAAGACTGAAATCTCCACAATCCGGTCCTACAGAGAAAGTGCTTTCTGTTCTTCAAGATGTTTTTTCTACTGTCTCAGTAATTATAATAGAACTGTATTCAATGGTTTCTATGCTTCTGTTGGCATATCTGGACTTCGTAACGCGTAGACGTCATCCAGGATTCCCAGATTTATGGTTTGGAGGACTACCTGTCATTTTTAATGGTGATTTTCTACAGCTTCCGGTCGTAAACTCACAAGGACTTTGTACACCTCATGAAAAAATTCCAATCATTTTTAAGGATTTGTGTAACCATTTCTGAAACGGCGTTTTCTTTCTAGAACTATCGAAACCTATTAGGCAGAAAAATGAAAATCGCTGCACAAAACTTTTGCTTAGAATGCGTGAAGCCCAATGCACTGAAGAAGACGCAATCAATTTGAACAAAAGATGCATGTGGTGCAATCCCACGAGTGGGCAAACAAGAGCCGCGTCGCGGAAAGCGCACTGACAGGGTGTTCGAAACCTGCTCTCTGTAGGGGTAGATGCAGCAGTAGAACCCTCTGATAGGGCCAGCGCGATGCCGGGTGTAAGTCCGGGTGATCCCGATCTGAGCGTGCAAGTCAGAGGTGAAGGGGAAGAATCGGCGTAGGTATCCAGTTGTTCCGGCGAGCCACAGCGAGTAAAGATATCCAGCCTAACGGTAGGAAGCAACAGCGGATCAGCAAGCGAGCCGCACTGCGGAGATCTGACTCGTGATAAACGGGAATAAGTCCCGAGACTAGTGAGAAAAAAAACCTGTATAACAGGGCAGAGAAACGAGAGCCGTATGACAGAAATAATAACAAAGAAACAACAAAAGATGCCATAACGACGGTCTAGAACCCCTCAGTGGTAGAGGTCGGATGACTAGCCCGAAAGTGTGGCGGCTTGCCCGATTAAGGACGAAGACCGTTCACAAGCGGCAAGAAAGTCTGAGCCAGAAGCCTCCTTGAGGTTTACTTCCCGTACAGTGGCGGCAAGTGCCGCCACCTATATAGGGCACTTGAAAATATCAACTAAAAATATCTAGCTATCCGGCGCTGCTGGCCAACATCCTACACGTCTGAAACCGTGGCGGGCTTGCCACGGTGCACCCGGCATCGGGCCAACTCAGCACCCGTGTGCAGAAACACTACCCTTCCTAGGCATACCCCAAGATAGGGCCAATACTACAGTAGCCTCTCATAACATGAGGTGTCGAAGCCGGTAACGGATCAACAAACTATGAAAAACACCTCGGTGCATCCCCACAAAGGGCGTTATGCTCTACAATGCGTACAAAATGTTACGAACGGAGAAGCATATTCTGCAAAATGGCGGACTGCACCCATTCTCACAGCTTGAAACCAAGACGTTACCGCATTTATTAACGCTTCAATTACTAAATATGGTGCTCAATTTGGAACATTTTACTTGCACAGCATTCCATTACTTTCAAAGGCTGACAGTCCAGAAACCAGAAGAAAACTGGCGGAGAAATACTTTTCAAAGCGACAAAAAACGTTCTCTACTTTTCTTTATTCTCGATTTAAGCCGCCCTCTGTAACAGTGGTTTATCCTGGAATGCCGG
Source organism: Gracilaria domingensis (assembly GCA_022539475.1). Lineage (NCBI taxonomy): Eukaryota > Rhodophyta > Florideophyceae > Gracilariales > Gracilariaceae > Gracilaria > Gracilaria domingensis. The sequence continues at coordinate 200,932 of VCMS01000046.1, forward strand.
TTATGTCGAGAAGTGATGTTTGCCCTTTACTAGGGCTCTCGAATGGCTCGGTGGGTACAGTGCTATCTGTGATTTCTTCAGATTTAAACTCACATGAGATAGAAAAGAAAGTTATCAATAGATGTGTCCAGGGTGATTCCATGGTTCTTTTATTGCTTATCCGCTTTGAAACTTTTTGTCGAAGAATAATAGGTGCTCTATCTATGAAAAATATGGGAAATGGAAACCAAGGCTCACCTTGCGAAACGGTTCCAATTGAACCTCAAGTTTTTGAAAGAGTCAAAGGTCTACCAATTGTTCTTGCTCACGCTATTACCATCCACAAGAGTCAGTCACTTACATTACCACACTGCGTTACTGGCCCGAAGGAAACTTTCTCTATGATAGCCTTGTAAGTTGCTTTTTCCAGGTCGCTAGCGTTCGAAAACATTTTATTATTAGCTCCTGTGACAGCTCACATCTTGCATAAGTTCCGAACGCAAATGGAAAACGTTCTCGAGCGACTTTAGACCATCAAAAGCAAATCATTCTCAATGGAGAACATTGCAGATTTTATCAAAGCCAGAAAAGCTAAAACATCAGAATCTATTTAACAGTAGAACTAATCGTTAAAAATCTTCAGTTTTAAGAGCTTTGCGCACGTTTCTTGAGAAGCTTGCTTCTCAAACTCTGATCAAATTTAGTTACAGAACAACAGCACACGTAAAGTTGTATGCGTTGTGGAGTTTAACGTCTGACAGTGCACAAGGCCTTATTGACGAGAAAAACGAACGTTGCCCTTTGAGGTGGAAAACTTGAGATACATCAAGGGGATTGTGTGTATTTTCCGGAGAAACCATTATTAGTTTTTTTCGTTTTCGACGAATAAAAGTACCTTTCAGCAAAAATATGGATAGATTTGTAGATGTGTTGTAGTCTCATTGGATTTCTCTAAAGTATTCTAAAAATCCTAATGTTAACAACAAACGTATGCCGTACTAAGCTGCGTTATTTAGCGATTTTGTCGGTATATAGCGGTGTTGAGTACGGCGTAGTTTTGTTATTATGATGTTTACTTTACACTTAGAACCCAGTATTCCAATTAAAGATCCTATCGCCCAGCAAGATATTCTTTTCTTGTGACCTAAGAACGACAACATTCGATAATACAGACGTTCTAATCTATGTAGAGGATTATCATCGACATTTTGAGATTCCCCGACATCTACCGCAATGAATGCGAACATTTTGTTTGCACACACCGTGCAACTGTAATGTCTCTGCGTCTCTGTTGGGAAAGATGTAGAATATTACGAAAATTTTACAACAATTTACGACTACTCATTGGCGCAAAAATAAATTTTTTTCAGTAATACGAAAGTTTTGCCATTTCCCGCTTCCCGGAAACGTTTGACATTTCCGTCTTTGATAAAGAAAGACTTCATCGATCTCACATTAACAAAATATCTAGATATTCATTTCGGAAAACAGATATTAATCTGAATTTCAAATGTGTCAATTTCGTTTCATTGAAAGAATGTAAGTATAACGTTAGAAAATAGTGTTAACCTATCAGAAGCGACAACTGAATTAAACAAGTAATGCTGTTTTCTGGCAGAGAAAACGTGAGACTGGCAATTGTACTGTTTGAAAACTAGTCTTTCCTGAATGCTTTTACAAGGCGTCTTTGATGAATCCTATCAAACTTTCAATCGTCACCACTGATTCAAGAAGACAACTGTAGTTCTGTTCTGTGTAAACGAACGATTTCGAGTATAAAAAAAACCAAAATTATAGTCTAGCAGGGCTATACTGTAACTGATCAATTAGTCTCTGAAGCAAAAAATGGTGCTCGTTCTGATCGTGTTGCTGCTCGTCTAGAACAGCTAGTGTCAGAAGAAGGAATGTTGTTTGGTTGATTGAATTATTTTGCTATGCTCGCAAAAATTTCTCTTCGTTTCTTTATAAAGTATTGTTGTCTTGCGTTCGTGATTCATGTTACTTTTCTTTTAAGTTTTTTCTTTCTAGATAGCTATTGCAAGTATATTGCAAATCCATTTGGTTATTGGAAAGCGTCTTGCATATTGAGAGCATAACTATTGCGATACTGTGGTGACGGATTCGGGGAAGCTGTCCCAGGGATCTCCTGGGACACCCCCGGAACTTATTTCCGCCAGCTCACTCGAAATAAAATGAGGGCGCAGGCTGGAAGCTGCGCCCTCCCCTTCGCTGCCACGATCGTGCATCGCGCGCCACAGCGCGGCGAAGACGAACGTCATCATGTGCACGGCGGCGCGCGCCGCAGCGCGGAGAGAGAAAACATCACGTGCGCCGCGCGCCGCCACGCGGCCAGAACGGACGACATCATGTGCACGGCGCCACGCGGCGCACCGCGGTACAGTACGTTAGGGAAGCATAACGTGGCAATGCGCCTGCAATAAGAGACGTGTGGTACTACTGGTGCTGCTAGGCGGTGCTGCGAAGAAACGGTTTGCCGTGCCTCTTGTGGCCTTGCGCCCTAACGCGAAACCCGAAACTACTAAGACTTGTGATGCTAGGCATGAGCGAAAGACGTTTATTCGCAAAGCAGAAGCGAGTGCATGAAGAAAGCCAGCTGCGAAGCAGAGTGATAGGCCCAATTCTTAGCGGAGATAACTCAAGTTGCGGTGGATTGGCGCGAAGCCACCCCTCCGTTCCTGCTCTATGAGTCGTCAATCGTTTTCTGCTTCTTGATGGCAGGAAGGCCAGCGTTACCGACCGTGTCACGCGCCACCAGGTGCACCCTGTTCACCACGGCGCCGCGATGCGATGAACGTCGCGCTAACGCGGCGAGCGTTAGACCGAAACCCAGGACACGCACGAACAAAGCTGGCAGAGAGTGTACATCGTTGTAAAGGTCTACTGCCTCTCTTGCTTCACCAGACAACAGGCGATACAGGACAAGCTCAAAGCCCGTGATTTTGGCTTCAACCGATTCCTCAATATTGGTAGCGAAATCTGCTTCGGATTCCTCGTTAGCAACGGCATCACTATCGACCTCTTCTGCTTCATGCTCTATCAATGTGAACCGTGCACGCAGAATGGTAGGATTGTCCGTATCATCATCGGTGACCGTATCTAGAACTTGCTTATCAGACATTTCTCAATGACCCAGGGTGGGGACTGAACTTTAGATGAAGACAGAAGCAACGTGAGTCGCGGCGAGAGACAGAATCATTAGATAGTTATACCAAGAAGCAATGAGATATCAGAAGATACTCAAAAGATGTATCCAAATAACCATTGCGCCAAGAAAACTTTGGCTACCCCCCATGCACCATAACGAAGGAGCTAAAACGGAGATTATGGTGTGTCATGGAATTGAGAAGTACCTAAACAAGACAAATTCTTTTATGCTCAATTAAGACAACGTCAAGAACATTCGTGCTGCGCCTTCAGGGGCTGGAATATAAAAGACAAACAGCATCAGAAGACATGACAAAGTTTTAGGTCCTAAATAAATCCCCGAGATGTAGCGCCAGTCTCAAACTTCACTCAGGTAGACCACATTTTCTCTGACGACAACCACTTATCCCTATCTCATCCTTTTCTCTCTCCATCGTCGACCCTCTCTTTCGACATCCTCACTACTCTTCAGCACGGTCTCTGCTTGCCTGCTATCAATGTTCTCCCTTCTTTCTTTATTTTGACGTGTGGCTTGCTCTCACGCCCCTTTTTTCCTCAAATTGTTGTTTGTTGCCCTCTGTTGAGCTCGTATGCACACTGCGAGGGTTTTCATTGTACCTACGTTCTTGTTACACCCAGAAACTTGGACTTGCGGTGCATTCTCTAGCTCTTCGGCCTGCATCTCTGTTTTCTGTTGTAGGTTTCCACGTTAACACTGAGACAGGCCGTGTTGCTACAGATTTGTTATTTGGATGTTGCGTTTATCGCTGAGCTAATGTATTATCATTCTGCGTTGAAGGCGGTACTCGCCGGCATTTTTTGTGATGCTCTCTTTGGGTTTGTTAGCTCCCACGCCGTTTCGTTTGCTTACAAAATATAGCGTCCACAAATACGTATTGGGAATTGAATTCCAATGGACAGATATATTGCTTACTGCTTTTTGAGGTGCAATATTTGGCAATTTTATTTGTTGCAGCCGTGGTTAGAACTAAATTCGGTGTAGTATCTATTTCATAAACGCAATAAATTCAGCAATATCATATCATTCTACAATATGAGCACCAATATAGTATAAAAATGCAATATGTATTGCAAAAGATCAAACTACATGCAATATGCAACAATTACTGCATACTGCAATATATTGCAATAGTAATTAATTGCAACACAACCCTGCTTGTAGATCTTTAATGTTTGAGTAGTTCGGAGACGCAGAAAAATCACTCGGTCCTCAAGTTCTGCTAGACCCTCCGCCAAAACCGGGAGCGTTCAGTTAGTCCCATGGGGACGACACTGCTCACGCCCCACAAGCATAGCTCCGAGAGCAGTTGTTGTGGAACAGCTGTGTCGCTCTAGAGCACGTGGGGAGGGTATGAAGAACGTGCGCCAAATTTTGCCACAGAAAAACGGACAAGGGACGGCACGATACGATCTAATTCCACCATTAAAACTCTGAGGTGCCCAAAAAAATCGTATAGGCAAGAAAAAAAAGCCGAATACATGAGAAAGAGGTATGGATTGACTGAATCGTAGGGAAAAATAGGTCTCCTTTGCACATACTTGCAACAAAAGTGTGTAGGAGAAGTAAAAAGTGTACAGTTAGAACGGTAGTAGAGAATAAGGATAACGGAAACGAACGGCCTGAGAACTTGCAATAAGATGCCGAGCAAGCGAAACGTAAAGCCCATGAGCGACGCCGGGTCCGAAAGCACCAGTGGCCTCTTTGCGTTGAGAAGTGATGCCCGCAGTAGACGTTCATCGGCTCTCCAAGTTGGGGCAGTGCGACAGAACCGGCGGCAGCATACGAATGAAGGCGGCGAACGCGCGGCGCAGTACCGAAGTCTTGATCCACGCCAAGTCGCTGCCTCCACTCGGGGTGAACAACGCGACGCGGTCCGCATCACACGCGACTGTGGGCCAGTTTACCCCATCGTCTGCAGTGGCTGCCATAGAAGCGGAGATTGTGACCGCGGCGGTGTAACACTATGATGGTTGAGTGAAGTCTGGCCTTCCTCGATGGAGGGGAAGGCCGGCTAACGCTCCTTTAATACAGACCTTGTAGCAGTCTACAGATGTCTACAACTATCCTACAAGATGTCTACTGTCTCTGACTGTCTCGTAACACGTCAGCTACAAGCCAAGCACGGTGATCAGGCGTGACTTCGGCTTGTAGGCTGTCCTCTGTGTTACAGGCGGACTTCACAATGAGGAGTGAGATAGCGGCTGCAGGTTCCTGACACAAGTGATCGTAGCGCACCAAGGGGGTATTGCTGAATATGGTGCCCTGCATGCCGCCTATCGCGCCAAGCGCACCAGATGCGGCATCCACGGCGGGGGTGATACGCGCCAGTGGATTTTAGACGTTCGTACATGTGGACGCCATTTTTGGGGGAAACAGCGCGGGTGGTGACAAACCCAAGGAGAGCGACACAATAAATGCTCGAGAGTACCAGCCCAAAAGGGGCGACAAGTTAACGTAGCTCAGATGCCTGCAGGAGCAGACAAGATAACCCCAAGATAGTAGAAACTCTCCGCTAACAGGAAGCGGGGAGAGAAATTAAACGAGAATGCGGTTCGGCGTTCGATGCCGAATGCCAACACAACAACAGAATGCGGCGCCAACAGACCAACACACCAAGGCTGTCGGCGGAACAGTAGAATGGGCAGGGCTAAGGCGTTCGATCCTGTCGTCGATACCACCATAAACCTAGTAACCAGGCGAGGTGACGACAGGAAGGGAACCCGTGCAATTCGTACCACTGCCCACGTCCGTCCGGGGAAACGGGGATGTAGGTATGATTGCAATGTGCGGGCGAGCCCAATGGAGGGCAGCACGAGGCGACTGTGTAGGGAACGGCGGGAGACCGGGCCGCCGGGAATAACGAAATGTAGGGGGAAAGGTTGGTGGCAGGGAGGCGCAGACTGCGCTAAGGGAAGATGGGATTGCTAAAGGAAAGAAGGTTGTTGACGACGGAAAGGGAGGAAGAAAGGCGAGAAAGGCAAGGATGGGAGGAGGGCGTCGTCGAGAGGGGAAGTGGTCTGCCCGAACCTAGTTGTTTTTCGAGCGCTCGGGTTCGGGGGTTTATATCTACAATCTCAATGCTTTGTGTATCTTAAGTTGCATGCTGAACATCGGCTTCCACCAAATACCCTAGTCTGCTCACCATATGTATAGTAGGTAGTGATGTCGACATACGATTCTTCGTTATGTAGGTCGGTGGTTGGCGGTTGGTGATCTGGTGCCTCAGTCATGTGAGGGGATGTCTTGGGAATTGTCACGTTGGTGTGTCAATTTGTTCCTCCGTGTGGCGTCGCGACGGCGCGACGCGGCACGCGCCTCGATTCTTCTGCGGCCTCACGCGCGCGCGGTGGCGCTTCTTCTTGCGCAGCCGCGCGGCGGCGGCGCTTCCTCTTGCAGCGGCGCGGCGGCGGCGGCGCTTCTTCTTGCGGCGGCGCGGCGGCGGCGCTTCTTCTTGTGCGGCAGCGCGGTGGCGGCGCTTCTTCTTGCGGCTGCCACGCGGCCCGCAATTGCCGCGGCCGTCGCGCCTCGGCGGCGCGACGGCACGGCGAAGGACATGGTGCTCTCTGGCGCGCCGCCGTGCGGGGCGGCGCGCGCCTTGAGAGTTGTAAGAGGCGGGGAGAGGAAAGTGCAGCTTCCACGCCGCGCTTTCCTTATCTCCCCGCCGAGATCAGGAAAAAATCGGGGGGGGTGTGTCCTAGGGAGTCCCAGGACACACCCCCAGAAACCCCTCTACAGTACACACCAGCGGCGGCGGCGTCTGTGAGATATTCAACGGCGGCCGGCGCGACAGACAAAGCAGAAGCGAACGGTATAGCTCCGTGGCGTCTCACATGACGGCGCGATATAGGCGCAATAGCTTGGACGCGCGCACGACCGTGGGGAACATAGCGAGGGCGGCGGCGCAGACGGGATCGGGAATTGAGAACATAGAAGACGACGGCGGTTGGGTCGCCATGGCTCACCGGAGTGTGCAAAGCCGGTGTGGCGTAGCGCGCCGGGCGTCCCCTGGGCGAGGTACGTCGCCAGCTCCCCATCGATGTCAGCGGACTGACGCAGCGCGCGCGGCGACAAGTTTGCGTGATGCGAACGGCCAGCGATCAGCGCGGCTTCGACTATGGCCCCCTCGTTGGGCGCGCTCAGCCGCGCCGCGTTGAAATTGGTGCGCAGTGATTTTGGGCGCTGCTCTCAACCAACGCGGTTCTCTGCATGTGCTTGCGATCCAGTCGGTCTTGACGTCTTCCCTTGTGGCTTGGCTTGTTTTACCCCCTACACCCACTCTTAAAGCATCGTTCTGATGGGACTTGCTTGTCAGAGATAATCTGAGAGAGAGTCAAGCTCTGACTTGGCTAACATTATAGCGCACAAGAAATAGTCTAATAGTGCTACGTAATAGTTAAATTATTTAGTAGCTTAGCACAGTGTTTCCCAAATTGGAAACAATAAAATATATAAAAGACGCTGAGACCAGGGCTGTAACCAATTATATTGCAAAATATTGCTGATAGTTCGCAATACTCAATACAATATGAATATTGCTCTTTTCCAGCAGTATATATTGCAATAATAGCGCCCTTGACTTGCAATATGTTTGCAATATCTAAAATAGCGTGCAAATAACTGCAATGGTCTTACCAGATCAGACTTACTTTTTTTTGAATGACTTGAACATTTTACTCCTAACGTCCAATGTATTTCTTCGAAAATGGAGGTGAACAACGTAAAAATTTTAGTTTAACAGTATTTACGAAATTACTACCTTCACTAACGTGTTACGTTTCGCATATGCAAATTTTGCACGGAACGTTTTTTGCTACGAACGCACAGCGAGGCGCATCGTGGCTCATTTTCGCCATGTACCATGTACAGGCGCGGTGACTTGCCCAATTTTCTTTGCATGCCACATTATCAAACTCTTCAGAATCATCCTACGGATGATATTGCCGTAGTGAATCTGTACATAATGCAATAACAAGTGCAATACAGAATTTACCCCAATACGTATTGCAATATATAATAAATCTGCAATATGAATTGCAATTCTCAACTACCTTGCAATATGAAATTTTTATTGTATATTGCAATATATTGCAATAGCAATATATTGCGTTACACCGCTGGCAGAGACAGAACCTCCTAAGGGTTCGTCCGGCAGCTCCCAGGTTCACTCGAACCTCACTGCGCACATCGGCGCTAACATTGTTGAACGCGTACGGCATTTGCCGTACGGTGTAGCAACGCTTTAGAGGTAGTTGCCTGCTCTGCGTCTCTTACACTACGGAAACATAAATATCAACAGAGAGCGAACGAGAGTGTAGAAGACAAACAAGTACTGAAAGTTGAAAGGCCAAATGTAATGCGCCGTGTTTATTCACGACCGCAACTTTACTGCCCTTCGACACATGCCGACCGAGCTCCATCCAGGTAACCTGTTTTGTAGCCAACAAGGTCAGGATCCAAAGCCAAGTGGTTCTCATATTCATACTAGACTAATTCATACAGAGTCTGGTGGTATAAGTGCACATCTAGTGTGTGAAAGAGTGCAACAAAACAATGAGGTTGGATTAAGTCTGGGATAATCTCTAATAGAGGGAAATGCCGACTGACGCTCCCTTTATAGTGATGTGTATGTTTGTCTATCTGTACGACTATGCCACAAGCTGGTTGACGTGTCTCACCAGATCAGCTTCACCCTTTAGGAAACAGTAGGTCACCTAATGCTTCCTAGGGATGCTCTAAGTTGACCATGTCCGTTAGGTCCTTTAATGACTTAGCCAGCCATTAATGGCGCTGATTTTTAATGGCTTGGATATACGCAATCACCGATGGTCGTCATTAAATGCGTTCCGCGGCCCGTTCAAGGTTATTCTACTGCAGAACTTGCAATTCGAAGAAAGATTCCTACTTTTCCACTGGTCTAAATCAACTTCCTACTGTATGTACACCAACCAAGTTGGTGATACAATATCAGCGATGGAAGAAGTAAAGCCACAGTCGCGCGTCGTAATACGACTACAGCTGAATTTCTCCGTCAAATTCATATTGCGAAGTTGAGAGAGCGACATCCAGTTTCATCTTGCTTGTGAACCGCATCACTTCCCGTAAAACCTCTCATATCGATGCTGTTCATCAGCCAAAAAATTCTGGACCACCGGAAAAATCGCTGAAATCAGGCTGTATCCTGAACATGAAGCTAATCATTTTCACTCTCTCCCTCATCGCTCTCACCATCTCAGCCTTCCCTGAGAGTCAAATTAGCGATGAGGCCAACCTCTCCGAACTGGCGGACCGCTAAATCGATATTGGCGCCTTGTTAGCTGCTGTTTTGGGAGGTCCTACTACACCTCCCCCAACGACGGCCCCTGTTACTACTGTTCCCGTCACTACTGTTCCCGTCACTACTGTTCCCGTCACTACTGTTCCCGTCACCACTGTTCCCGTCACCACTGTTCCCGTCACCACTGCTCCCATCACTACTGTTCCTGTCACTACTGTACCGCCCACGACAGTTGCCACTGGAACCATTTCTGTGTGTGGAGATGGTACTGGAATTGGAATTGATGCCATATTTGGGGATGACCTTGTGTTCTTCGGCGGCCTGTCGCCTGGAAGTGGTATCTTTTTCGGTGGCCCCATGAGCACAGTTGACGCATCCGGCACGGTAGCCGGCATAGGTAATGGCTGAGCCGGTTTGTAGCAAATTGGAGGGAGTGGCCGTGCCAGGTCGAGTCACTCGAACCTGTGTCACGGACTTCGTGGAAAAAGTACTCACGGTGCTTACCAGCTGAGCTATGGCCGCTCATGTGCTTGCCCAGGGCACATGGCTGGAGGTGTTGGAGTACTGATAGTGTCTTCGATCTGCAGCTCGCTGACACTAACGGTTGCAGGTAAGCGACATTTGCCGATGATAGTTCATGGACTCCGGTTTATGCTCTTGCAAATCCACCCACCCATATCACAATCACTTTAATCTGATTGCATCTCATGAAATAGGATGGGAAGTACAATGTTCTCCGTTTGTCTCAAACCAAAGTTGTTACTGCTTGATGCCATACAATAAAATGGTCTAAAGAAAACTACTGTTGTAAACAGCTGACGTCTCCTGATTGTTTGACAAGGAATGGAGCCAAACTAGTCAACGCAATGGTTAGTACGAGCGGGATATTTCGCCTTGTACATGCTCGGCAAAGATGGATATACTGCGGTATACTTAATCTGCACGTGGGTCTTGAGTTTTGTAGGCTGGTTTTTCACTACTTCGGCCACAGCAAGGCGATCGACAAAACTGCGTTAGCACCCTGAACTCGTTGGCGGGCCTGTCTTTCAGAGCTTTTCGAGTAACGAAGAAAGCTCTTCTTATGCCTGGAATCCAGGCTCATAGAATATCACAGGAATGACTACAATGAAAGCATATGGCTCTTGCCATTACATTACGGGCTTACAGTGAGAGTTGTTTTTGGATTGACGTCAACGCAGTGGAGACTTGACATTCAAGCAGCAGTCTTTTACTGCCAGTGTGAAACAGGCACCAATCTTATACCTGGAAACAGAGATTTTATTGAGCCGTAGGTACTTTTCTACCAGGGCCGTATAGTTTGCCGAATCGATCGATAGTTCACCGGGAGGTAACCCAAGAATTACTATCAAACCACATGCGTACTTCGCTTCTTACCTGCCGCCGGCTCCACCAATTCCCAAACCGAACACGAGACCATCCACAGTTGTCGTGCTGTCCGCGCCGCCTCCGAAGATACCGCTTCCAGGCGAAAGTCCACCAACAAAGGTTGCGCTATCGCCAAAGAGGGCTGAGATTCCAGTTCCACTGCCGGCTCCACCCGTGGAGGAGGGACCAGCTGGGGCGGGTGCGGGGGCAGCGACAGTGGTCACTGGCGTGGTAGTCGTGGTCACTGGCATGGTAGTCGTGGTCACTGGCATAGTAGTCGTGGTCACTGGCATGGTAGTCGTGGTCACTGGCATGGTAGTCGTGGTCACTGGCATGGTAGTCGTGGTCACTGGCATGGTAGTCGTGGTCACTGGCATGGTAGTCGTGGTCACTGGCATGGTAGTCGTGGTCACTGGCATGGTAGTCGTGGTCACTGGCATGGTGGTCACGGGCATGGTGGTCACTGGCGCCATAGTGGCGGCAGGCCCGAATAAGGTTGGCACGAAAGCAGATATGAATGCAAAAGGGTCGAATTGGCGGTCCACCAGCTCGGAGAGGTTGACCTCATCGCTCACTTGCCTCACGGGGGAAGCTGAGATAGTGAGAACGAAGAGAGAGAGGATAAGCACGAATGACTTCATCTTCAGAGAGTGAGTACGATTTATCTATCGGATGAGGAAGGGGAACAGTCGCTCCAGTTCTGACGAGCGTGTGATCGGCGAGTGCAGTGAAGCCGATGTGACCCCGTTTTTATAGTGGGAGGAAAGCGGATGTCTTCGTCGGACAAAGTTCGTCCACCCCCGCGACATGGGTTTCGCTTCATTAAATGAAATTTTTGGACCTGGATTCTCCAGTGTTGCTGAGCAATGCTCAGCAAAACTGGAGAATTCTCATATCTTATAATGTGTACGATTCACAATTGTGGAGCACAAATTTGTAGCTCCTCTCAACGGTGTGTCCAAATTGAGGCCATGTGAACTCTATCAGCCGTCGTTGTCGCACTGAGTGTAGCACAAGATCGTACTCCTATATTTCGGTACTGTATATTCACCGCCTGGACAAGAAGCGACTGGTCGAATATTTCTCTCGAATCCAAGCTGTATTTCTACGGTCTATATTTTGGAGAAAGAACTTGGAGTAAGTGTTGTAAGGTTAATGTGGACACTGCACGTAGTCTTTAACTGTATGAGCAGCCCTAAAAGGAGCGTGATTTGTGGGGATAGACTCGGAACTATTTTCTCAGGGCAGGTTGGCCAGGTGAAAAATGCTATGCAACTGACGAAGAATCGCCGATTTCAGTCTCTCCCTATTTGGCAGGCATTCGTAAAAAGAAGCTCTTTCACTCTGCGCATGCGTCTAGCTTGATGTCATGACATGAACCGTTTCTGCTAACGAATGTAATGATACGTTGAACTTTCGAAACAGGTTTCCGTGGTGCCCGTGTAGACTGGTTTCGACGAATGAAGAGAACGAAACGGAGCAAAACGGGCCGTTTCCCAAACAGTAGAAATTATGAAATATCGCGAAAGTGCTTTACTCCATGTCAGCCAATTTCCGGCGTACTTTTCTTTCGAGCTTGAAGTTGGTGTCGATTGACATGTGTATTATAGAATATGGGCCGCTGCACGCAATGCTGTGACGCAGGAAGAGCTTAGTCTTGCGGTCGGCGGTGCCGTCGGGAAGTCTTGGTGTCAACAAGTCTTGTGTTCATTGTGTACGAACTTTCGGACCTTGCGACCTAAGGTGCAATCAGCAGTGCATATCGGGAAAGGTTTCTACTATCAAAGAATATTCAGAGCACAGAACCAGATGATGAACGTCATGATGAGCATGGGCGTCACGTTGTGATGTGAAATGGGCGGATGCCAGCGGCGTTGGGGCCCGGCTACTAGCGGCGTTGGTACGGTGCGAGCGTTGAACGCAAAGACTTCACTTAGTTAAAACTTTTCGCGCAGCATTTGCTGTAGTGCGATTGTCATGATGACGACATAGCTCGAAGGGCTCACAGAGACGCAAATGTGATTTAGACATGATGCAACTGACGTATCTTTGTGCTTGGAGGAGGAACGAAACGTGGTGGCCACCTGTTTGGGCGCGGCGCGGCAATGAAGCTAATATTACTCCTCAATATCATGCCGCCAACCGCATGCAGACACAAAGATTTTCTGCATGCCTTTGGCGGCATGCAGAAGATCCTTGTGTCGACATTATTTTTTTTCCCGCCGATGCGGTTTTCAAATTCCAACCGGAGCGATATAGTAGAGCAGAATAAACGGCGCCACCAAACCGCAAAACATAAGGACGACGTCCTGCGTCACGCTCACAGTGATCATACACAGCGCACTGTGAGCGTGACGTAGGACAAGATGAAGTGCGCCCACACGGCCACGCAATTCCGTGGAGGAAACTGAAACCACTTTCTCATAAACCATCGGTTTTATGATGTGTCATCGTTCACAACTTGACAGGCAAAGCGTTCCGCATAGAAGAACAGTCTATGACGACAAGCCGTCTCCCTTCGCACGGTACGCCCGGGGACAAGTCCCGTCTCTCATTTTGAAGAGTCTCAAACGCACCAGGACCATTCAAGTGCACACACTCGTAGAGTCTGCTCTGACGAACGCTAACTTGCGCGAAGGCTCCGCTGCGCAGAGTCCGCACTCCACCCAGAGTGCGAACTCTTCGCTGCGGGGCTCGAACAAAGGTACAGTACCTTCGGTAGGAAGGCTACCCTTGGGGTACTATCCAAGGGTTCACCTCTTGAGGTGTTGAAGCTCAACGTGCTCCTGACATTTCGAAATGCGACACAAGAGACTCTCAACGTCGTCGCCCGCCGCCAGCCGCAGCACGCACAGCGCGCGCCATCGCCATGAAGCGCCGCGCACCGCCCATCGCCCACACGCTCTTCTCCGTCCGCCTCTCTTCCTCCGAAGCGCTTCGCAGAACACGACCCTCGCCGTCATCACCAGCGCCTCTGCCAGCGCCTTGAAACCTGCGCGCGTGGTCGAAATCGCCACGCCGTAGACGCTGTCTCGAGCCCGGTCGCCGCCGGCGACGCCCGTCTTCGCGTTGTCGCTGCAGTGCCGCGTGCGTAAGAAGGACACGCCCGCCTTGCACAGAGACTCCACCGCGCGCCGCTCGCACGTCGCAGCCCAGCACTCCCGCCAGCAGCTAGCCGGTCGCCCCACGTCTCGCCGCCGCCGCCGGTGCTGCAGGCGTGGGCGCAGCGGCGCGAAGGTGAGGCGTCGTTGCGAGGGTGTCGGCGCCGACTGCCGGTGTGGCCGGCTGCCAGGCGCGCGGAGAGGTGGAGCGATTGGCGGGGGGGGGAGGGCCGTGATGCATCGCGCGGCATCGATGCGGGCGTCGCGGATAGGGTTTTGTGGAGAGGCGCGTCGCGGTTGGGTGGTGGGGCGGATGAGGATGAGGCGACGGTGGTGACTGCCTGCTGCCGACACGTTCCTCTACGCCAGTGCTGTGACGTGAGTGTGAGCGACGCGCTCTGTGTCTGACAACTGTCCAAATGACGACCTCAACTTTTTCTCCAAAGCTGCTGAGTTTCTATGAGCTTTTCGAGAAACGAAGAATAAAATAAGTCTACTACTGTCGTACTCTTCGTAAGATACCCTTGGCAGTAGAGAGGCAATAATAGCAAAGCTCCTACTGGTGTAGGCGTAAATCTAATCTGGAGCTGATTAGCTGAACCAACCTATTTTAAAAGGCTGTCTACTCATATTTTGGCGGCAGTATGCCGAAATTTGGAACAGTCTCGTAGGCGACCGCTTATTTTTAGAATGGGCTTCATTTCTTCGTACAAGATACAGCAAACAAATAAAAATACTAAAAAAATTGCGCCGTGTCACCCGGCGCATTCTCAAGTTTATCGAAAACACTTCCAGAAATTAGAAATGTTCGATCTGCCACATAGATCACAACAAATAGAATTTGTCATCAGACTACTGTATCCTTAGATAAAAGGATTTTTTAATTTTGTTTATTTAGCAGTACAGGTTTGAAAAGTGTACACGTAAATTCTTGCTTTCAAAAATAAATCTGATTTGGAACTATTTTGTTGATTGATTGTAGTAAGAAGTTTCTGAGCAGACGTTCAACAAATATCTCGCAAAATATTAAGAAACAAACTTTTAATTTGTGTCTATGCAGACGACCAAGAAAAATGACGTAAGGTTTTACTGCGTATATGTAATAGAAAGATCAGTATTGACTTAAGATAGATAGATATATATCCTTTCTCTTGCAAGTTTTGCAACAAATGATCTACGTTTTTTTTCTTTCACATTTGCTCTAAATTTTCAGGAAAACTGCTTTAAACAAGTAGGCTACCAAGCTCTATTGCTAACAAATTCTACTATTTCATTTTTGTAACTGCATACTTTTTAATAGTTGAAGAATAATATAGTTCCGAGCGCTAATAATGCTTTGAAAAACTAAATCTGTAAATACTGAGCTCAGTAAGTACAGATAAAAATACTCTTCAATGAGATACCTCAAGAATCATTTCTGTAATGTATAGACCTTTTTTCTATATCTCAAAATGTTTTTATTCGTCATTTTTTCGTGAATACTTGTAGCTATACCTTACGTTAAACTACAAAAATTCTCTCTTTCTGGAGAAGGTTTGCGATCTATTCTTCGAAAAATGTGCTCCACAAAGCTCTGATATTAGAAAGCAGCTGTGTCCTTTCGTTCCGATAATTGCTGCTACAATACCTTGTATTTATATTATAAATTGGTAGCTGACGTAGAGAACATTTCGAAATCAATTTCTAAAATGTCGAATTATGAACGTCAAACATTCGACCACCGAAATCCCATTGAATACAAAATTTGTCTCCTTATTTCATGGTCGTAACCACCATTGTTAGAATATACTGTGAGGAACAATAAAAAGGCGGCCTTCGGCCGCACGCGGCGCTTTGCACCGCAGCCCAACAGCTCTCCTTTCATGTCTATCATTCTTATCCCAAGAACTTTTTTACAGTTTATTCTTTCGGATAACAGTGTCTCAAATCTTTACTTCGGATCAACGTAAATTGGCTTTGGACGGCCTTAACAAGTCTCGCAGTAACCTGCGTAGAGTCATTGATGTCACTGAAGTTTTCTGGACCTCAAAAACGTTTGATGTTTACCGGTGTGGCGGCTTTGACGTTCAAAATATGTCTCTTTCCTAAAGTTTTGCTAGAAACCATGGTTCACATTACTCTCTTCAACCTGGCCTTTTCCCTACATGCCGCAAGATACGGTACCCTAGCTCTTGGACCGGTGATTCCTTCGTACATTATGAGCACCTCCTTCATATTGAGGAATAAATACTTATGTATAGCAGTCTGCGGCCTTTTCGATCTCAATCTCTCCATCTCCGTCACCTATCAACCCCGTCCATCCCCGCCCCCCTAGTCTTATAGAATCTGTCAGAGCAGCCACTATGGCGTTTTTTCTAGGTGAATTTCTATTCGGCCTTTTCACTATCGTCGTGAACGCACTCTCTATCTTTTAATACTTAGGGAACAGTTTTAAAAGCAATGTAGCGCTCTCGCACCGCGCCATCACGGTTTGAAAAAGTTCCAGCAACGCGGATGACCAAGAGAGGAAGGAATCCCAAACAATCCCACGATATGATATTAGCGTAGCTAAGCGCAAAAACCCTCCGCCTGCCGCGATCAGAAGAAGTACTCGACAATGAGCTCCACGTATCAGGCTTACTGGAGAGAAGTCTGGTTCGAATTCGGCACTCCGGGATTCCAGAGCAAACCCGAAACTGAATCTGGGTATAAGTATGGCCACAACCGAAGTCACAGAGAGTGAAGTAGTTTTACTACATCACAGCTCAGTGGGAGGGCCGATTACACGAATCATGGCTGCAGAGGAAGTGCCGAGAATCATCGTTGATGCAAATATGGAAGACAATGTTGCCGAGAGACGTACGAGAGCGAAAGGGACACGGGAAAGAAATTTAAGAAACAATGTCATCGAAGAAGAGTTGGACAGACAATGAAAGAGCAATTTCACCTGGTAAGACGAGACGCGTTATAAACTATTCCATTCAACCTGTATGTAGTAGGGACGAAGAAGAAGTCGATGATGTACAGCCCGCTGTACGTGCGCTCGCAACATCGCGAAGGGAGGTCAAAACTCGGAACGATTCCCTTCATGCCGATCGTGCTAGTGACGAGGAAGAAGTCGATAATCAACAGCCTTCTGTACGTGCGGCTGCACCGTCGAGGAAGAGTTTCAGGAATTGAATCAATTCCATTCATCGCGAACGTCATACGAACGAGGAAGAAGTCGACGAGATACAGCCTGCTCAACGTACCGTCGCGCCATCGCAGAATAGATTCTAGAAATATCTAACTACCCGGCGCTGCCGGCCAACTTCCTACACGTATGAAACCGTTGCTGGCTTGTCACGGCGCACCCGGCATCGGGCCAACTCAGCACACGTGTGCAGAAACACTACCCTTCCTAGGCATACCCCAAAATACGGCCACTACTACAGTAAACTCTCATAGCATGAGGTGTCAAAGCCGGTAACGGATCAACAAACTATGAAAGACACCTCGGGGCATCCCCGCAAAGAGCGTTTTGCTCTACATCACCCCCTTCTCAGGCTGAGACACCGACTCCGTCCGCTCGATGCGCCTTGCGATGGAGGTATATGAGGAAGTCCCCCAAGACGGGTCTGCCGAGAACTGTTCGGAACCACCAACACCTCCGGTGTCAATAGCGAACCTCGCCATCTCGAGCCCTCCCGCGATGCCCAACACACCGAACGCCACTCCGTCTTCGACGGCACGTATGCAAGTTTCCAACCCGCCGTTCCGGTCTGTACCTCTTCCACAGTCGGCGGCTGCCTCCCAGCCGGGTTCCTCCGGACAAGATTACGCTCCAGCTCAAGCTGGTCCCGCGCCCGTATGGGAGGGGTTCAACGCTGAGATGACAGCTACGCTGGGTGGATGGCCTACCGCAGGCGCGTTACGCATCCGGGATCCGCACCGGCACAGTTTCCTTTTCGCCTAGGCTTCCTGGCTTGAGGCCGAGGCCGTTCGGGATACCGAGCTCGTCGACTCGTACGCTGTCGACGGCCAACTCCTTGGTGGGCTTCCTGCTGACGTTACCCGTTCATGGGACTGGATCGCCCGCGTTGCGGTCACACCGAGTTGCCTGTTTGTAGGTCGAAACGAGACGAGACAACTCGCTCGCAATGAGATGGCCCGCATTGGGTATGCGCGACACTTCCGAGCTCCAAATGAGCATCCGGTGCCGGCACAGTACCAGTATGACGTGGCACGTTACCGAACTTTCGGCGAGGTCGGCTACGGCGACCATCTAGCCAACGCGTTGGACGAAATCGACCGATATTCGGACATCGTTCAGCCGCAGCAGGAGTTGATCCAGTGGGCGCGGCCCATTCTTCGTCCCGAGTTCCGGTTTCTCCGCCGTCCTGCACGGTCTCACTTTCATGAGGGCCTCCGATTCGAGAAGAAATAGCGTTCCCGCTTCCGGGTACTGGTCCCGTACCAGTGCACGGATTTTCAGCACATCTCGCGTCACTTCCATACTGGGCGATACCTGCCGCTGCCGTCATTCTGGCCTGCGGTCGAAGTATCAAGAGGGTGTCACGTAGAGCTATCGCCCTGCCTAACTTACATAGGCTCGTATTTCATGAACGATCCGCCTCGCGGCCTGTGGAGCATCCTTGCAACAGAATGGATCTTCCGCGTTGCGGCTTCCTCCTGATCGAGACATATGATTTGTACCGGGTTTGGTTCATCCCGGAGCTCATCCGGCAAGCGATCGGAGCGCTGAATCTCTCTGAAGTGCTCGGCTCGGTCCGCAATGCACGAGAAGCCACTGCGTTGGTGGGCGTCATCGACCAGATTGACTGGAACGAGGTGCCTGCTAGCCAGGTTTCCGACGGGGTTCGTCGGCATTCGGATCGTTCTCCGGGACGGAACGTCAATGCCAGCGACTTCATATACTTTGACGCATGGATTTGGGAGATAATTGGTCCCGCTGAGGCGGCTGGTCGCCGCCGAGAGAAGCTTCATATCCCGGAAGGGCACCCGCGTGGGTTCTTATACGTCGATGACGACGGCGATGATCCTGCTGAGGGAGGAAGCCCCATGGATGAGGAAAGCCCAGACGGCGTGTAGGTTGTACCGGAGCCCGAAGCTATGAGAGATGACAACGAAGTCGTGGTTGTTGTCCCACCCGCTGTAGCGGCTCCCGCGCCGACGAGCCCATGAGCTCAGGAAGTAGCATCCGCCGGGGGCGGCAGTTCCTCTCTCACTCCGCGAGCGGCGGTCATTCGCGACTTCCTTCGAGGCATGGGTGTGGCCGTTCCCGATACGGTGACCGACGAGTCGGAATTGTAAGCAATAGCCTCACAGCGCCTCTCTGGAGCTCCCGGTAGTGGGGGTGCCCCAGGTGCTGGGCCGTCCGGCGCGTAATTCCCCGGCTCGCGATCCCTGACGGGCTACAGTAGTCCGCAATAGACCCCGATGATGAGGGGCGACTCAATAGTTAGAGGTAAACTTCTCCAGCCTTTCTGGCTTGGCTCAAACTTGTCTTCTTGTTCTCCTTCTTCCCAGTGGGCAATACCTCGTTCGAGGCTGTTGCAAATGGCCCGCAAGAGAGGGGTAACTTTCTGCAGAGGCGGTTGTAGCGATAAAACTTCTTATTCTTCCTTCCAGTGTCCTGGCTTCTTCTCCTTCTTCTTAGGCTTCTTTCTTCTTCATCTTCTTCTTCACTGTAAGTGGCTTCCGCGTTTCGGGGCTTGTCTTTTTAGACAGAGACTGTTCGCATAGAGCGGCATGTTGCTGCTTCTCAGTAGCGTCCGTCTAGGGCGGCTTGTTAGGATCAACGTCGTTGCATCCGCGTGAAGCGGCACATTTTGCATGATGCAATTCCGTCCGCGTGAAGCGGCATATTCCATCTGAGACGGCATAACTCAGAAGTTGTGGGTGATCAACCTACTTGGGCTTTGTCCAGCGTAGCCGGTATCGGTGTCCGTGTGCGACGATGGTACTGTAGCACCTTAGATCGAGGCAAATGCTCGATAGGCTCATGTGTGTAAGAAGAACAGCCGTACCAACGCACTCGATACAATAGCTCTCCATCAGAGGCGTAGCCGTGACTAATCAGATGGTCCATAACGTACTCCCTGTCGAGGACACGCCGCTCAGTGTGCGATTCGGTTGTCGTGCCCTCTTCTGAGGTGTCGTTGATTGCTTTCCCGTCGTGGGCGTCGTTGCCAAACGGCTTCCGTCCTGACGACAGTGCGTTCTTTACGCCAGGAGGTTCTGGTGAAGATTGCGTGTTCCTGTCATTCAGGCTTCCAGACTTCTGGCTTTCCTCCTCGTGTAGTCGGGCTGTGACCTTACTTTGGTCTCCTCGAGCAGCGGGCTTCCGGCGTTCCGCCGGGATCTCCCGTCGTGAAGAGGAACGGTCCACCTTGCGTTGCGCCAGCGAGTGGTTCTGTTGTGCGCGCCGTGGTAGCGTTTCGTCACTCATCTCCGTATGCGCCGTTGCACGGCTGTGCGCTGCCGATTCAAACTCGAAATTTCCGTTTTCGGCGGCCGCGAGCCTTACAGCAGGCACGTGCCCGGCTCGTGTGCTGTTGTCCTCCACTGGAGGTGGATCGCCGGCGAAGCCGGACACTTGGCGCATTGTGTGCCCGCGTGCAGCGTTGTGCTGCTGCACAATTACTGTGGCGTATCGGCTCGCCATATCGGCGGTTTCTTTCGTGTTTTCAACGGCTTCATAACTCGATGCTTCACTGAGATCTTCCGAAGTCGCGTCTGCCGTAACAGCACGGTCTCTTTTGACTAACGTTTCTTCCGGACTTCCTGCTCTCTTCAGCAAAGGTGCGCTACCGCTGTCGGGCTCCGGCTGCGGCGAGATGTTCCGCATTTGACACGGCTGTTGCAGTGTTTGCGACATTCTTTTCCGGCGTGCTGCACAGCTGGGGCAGGCTCCTGTCCTTCCGCCTGTGACGGCAGTACAGTACCCTCCGCGGGCAAAGCGGCGTTTTCTGCAGCAGCTACACTCTGGGTGTCCGGCTTTGAGCTCCACCAAAGTGGTGCGTTCCTCCTCAGTCTTCCGCCATAACTGCGCGTTGTTCGCGTCTTTCCGATTGTTCTACTGTGCGTCGGGCGTCCTCGCGCGTTCACCACGACTTGCGCGCGACGTTGAGGCTTGCAACGGCGATTCCGTCGACGACGGCGATAACGACAGCGAGCGATTTGCCTCCTCCTCCCCCTGCTCAGTTGGAGCGTCGGGGGCGGTGGTAAGCATTCCCGGAGGGACCAGTATCCGCGTGCGTACGTGAGCGGCAGCAGAGACCGACTTGTGAGGCTCCGGCTCAGCCGACAAATCAGCAAGTCCGCGGTTGGGATGCGGCAATACTGACAGTGAAGTGTACGCTCCCGCTTCGGCGGCTGGTTCCACAATAGGCGTAGCGGCGTCCGGCGTTTCAGGTTGCGTTTCCCGAGAAACAGGCGTTGGTGCAGGCGTTACGCGATCCCGCGAAAAACGCTCCTGCTCTCCCTTGATGTCAAGGACAACCGTACTGTCGGTAACTGAAATAACCCGGTAGGGACCATCCGCGATAGGAGAAAGCTTGTGGCGCTTCTCCTTCTGGGGATTGTAGTATTTCTTGCGTATGAGGACATAGCTACCTTCCCTGATCTGAGGGGCATGTTTGCGCACTCTGGCGCCAAAAGTCCGCTTGTAGGCGGCTTGTGCCTTAGCGATATTCTGCCTAACCGTAGGAATAATCTTCGTGACCCATCCCTTCCACGCGTCCCTGCGGAGGCGGGGCGAGGGGAATTTGTCCTGTACTGCCTGTGGCTCGATGACCACCAACGGTGGAACGCGTTATGGCACAAGCTCGAACGGCGAGATCTGAGTAGTGCAATGAACGTGCGTATTGTAGGCATATGTCACCTCATCGGTGTATTGATCTCATTCCCACGGATGCTCGGCAACGAACGTCCGTAATGCATTGAGCATTGTGCGGTTAAAACGTTCAATTTGCCCATTACTCTGGGGGTGATATGTTGTCGTGAACCAGTTTTGGATCCGTAAGATGCGGCAAACGTCTTGAAACAACTTAGCCACAAACTGCGGTCCATTATCCGATACCAAATCAATCGGCGGTCCGTAGACAAAAACCCAGTGTGTAACGAAAGCTTTGGCGACCGCACTGGCGGTAACCTTCTTCAAAGGCACAGTCCGTACCAGCTTCGAAAAGCGGCGGGTGATCACCAGTAGAAACCGGCTTCCCTGACCGGTGCGAATAAACTCACCGAGCAAGTCAATAGACACTAACTCCAGTGAAGCCCTAGCAGGGAAGAGTACCAATTTCTTGGAATACTTCCGCAGTTTGACGCGGTTCTTGGCACAATCAGAACATCCACGAACACTGACATACGCATCGAAAGCTATCGCTGGCCAATAGAAGTCCTTTCTCAAGGTTTAGTAGAACTTTCTGGCACCAGGATGGACTGAGAGCTTCGCATAGTGCGACAGGTGCAGTACCCGTGACTGAAGTGACTGTAGAACCACAATCTGTTGCCTGTTCCCGACAGTACGGATGAGGAATCCTTGGTCGTTCTCGACGAAAGGCAGTCGTGATCCGCCGTTCAGACGGCTACGAATCTCCGTACAAAAACGGTCCGTGTGCTGCTCCCGGATGAGTTCTTCCGGCTTGATCGGTACGAAAGAACCCAATCCTGGGGGCGTGTCTGACACTGCTGAGACAGTATCGTAGATCTCCCATCCTTCCGAATCTTCATCGGCATCGCCCGAGCCGTCTTCTGCTAGGAAGCACGGTTCTTCCAGGTCTTCAACTGGCGCAGCTTCAGCCGCTGTTTCCAAGCGGGACAGTGCATGAGCCTGAGTGTTCAGGAGTCCTTTCTTGTAGCGGATATCAAAGTCGAATTCCGACAAGCGAAGTCTCCACCGCATCAAGCGGCCAGATGGCTCTGCTATAGAGAGTAGCCAGCGTAAGGCCGAATGATCGGTATGAACAATGAAGCGAGTTCGCATAAGGTAGGGCCGCAGTGTCTGTAATGCCCAGATAACTGCCAAAAACTCCTTCTCGGATACCGAGTAATTCCTCTCGTGAACGTTGAGGCTTCTTGACCAATACCCAACTGGAGTAGACAATGATGTCTTCCTGGTAAACCAGGCAAGTCTTCCACTTGAAGCGGGCGAGCAAAATATCCACAGCTCTCTGAAATGTGGCTGGCGCGTTCGTTAACCCAAAGGGCATCCGATTGAATCGGTACAAGCCTTCATGACAGACGAAGGCTGTCTTGTCACGATCTTCGGCCCTCACGGGGACTTGCCAATAGTTCCAATTCGCATCTAGGGTTGTGAACACTTTCGTGTCGCCCAATGAATCGATGCATTCATCCATTCGTGGGATAGGATATACATCCTTGACCGTAGCCGCGTTTAGCTTGCGGTAATCGATGCAAAATCGCCAAGACCCATCAGCTTTGGACGCGAGCACCACCGGCGATGCTCAAGGTGACTGAGCCGGCTCGATAACTCCAGCGCAGAGCATTTTCTCAACTTGAGCTTTCTCCTCCTGCCAAGCTGTCGGTTCTGCCCTGTAAGGGTGCTCTGAAATGGGCCGAGTATTCCGTAGCAAATCAATTCGATGTTCGGTAATACCAATCTTACCCAGTTTGTCATCCCACATGGGCGTGAAATCTTCGGGCATGTGACGCAATTTATCGCGCTGAGTCTCTGGGACATGTTCAAGATCCAGAGACTCCAGTTCTTGTACTGCCCTATCCTTCGTGTCAGCAGCACTCAGGTCCTTATCATTACTCTCCGACGAGGTCTGCATTGCTTCCTTCGACCGGCTGCGGTTCTTCGCATCCGACGAAGTCGGCGTAGCATCTCCCGACGAACTGTTTGGACCAGGATTCGATTCGGAATTGTTCCGCCTCCCCCTCTTCAGCTTCGAGGATTCCGAGAACTTCGGCCATAGAAACCTGAGTAGGCACTATAGCCCCGGGGTGCTGAAGCAATGATCCAATAACTTGGCTCCTAACAAACCGTTGAGGAAAACGGCTGAAGTTCGCGACCAGCACCTGAAAAGGCTTTTCGGGTTCGACAAAAACAATCCCATTAGACAGGGCGAGCTGATGCTTCTCCTGCAATCCAGGCAACGTTTCCCCCTTTTGTAAGCCACATTGTGGAGATGTTACAGTAACCCAGACCTGTGATTCGGGGGGGATGCAAATAGGCCGAGCAACTCCGAGCTTCGTAGACTTCCGTTCATCAGCGGCAGGCTCCTCTGCAGCATGCAAGGGAACTTGCTTCTTCAAAGCCCGTCAAAGGGGACGTCGAACCATCGGTACAATGGTCCTATCCTCCATTTCGGCGTTCGGCCGGCGTCAACGACTCATATTGAGGCACGATCTTCACCATATCCCGTATGGGCATTAAAACATTCGGGGCGATGTGTCCATGCCTGTAACAGATGTGGCAAATAAGGTGTCGGAGAAGATCCGGATTCGGCTGAAGGCGCTCCTGTCGTGGAAGAGAGGGATCCCTCCCCCCAGGGCATTGACTGCGTTATCTACCAGCGTGTGGAACGTGCAAACCCGCAACGTGTTGACCGGTGTACAGAGCAGGATCTACGTCAACAGTAGACGGCTCCGTCGTTGACGGCAACTCCGTAGTCGGCATTGAACCATCAGCCTGTAACAGGTGTAGGTTGTCATAACCCCCTTGAACCGAACCTCGCGATAGAGGCAAAGAAGAGTCCCGGCCTTCTGCATGAAGGAGGCGGGGCGTGCGCGTCTTGACACCAGCGCGTGCGCGGGCTGCATCTCCCTCAGCTTGGGCAAATTGTACGAGTTCCAGATAGGTAATCCGGTGTTTGTTCTCCCGATAACGGGCTACCAAAGTCGAAATTGATCGGTCCAGGCCATCAACAAACATCGTACACCGCTCAGCTGCGGGGAACACGTTGCCACATCTGTGGAAATCCTTGTTGAGATGGGTATAATAAACGGTTTCCGACTCATCGGCTCCTTGCTTCGTGTCTCGCAGCGCGAGTACAGCACCCTGTATCGCATTGTCTGTTGCGTAAGAATGCAGAAGATATTGTACCGCTTCCGGCCAGCATGTAACTCCTCCTTCGGAAGCGCGAGACGACCCACGAACCGAATTGAATTGATCTTCGTCTACGCCCGTCAAAAAGTACGGCAGCGCAATGTAGGCCTGTGCCTCACTCATCCGAAGTACATCGGTTTCCGCCACGAAGCGGCCACGAAAATCCAAGACAAGAATTGGAGCTTTCCCAGAGAACTTTTGGGGCTTTAGCGTGAGCTCCATTTGTCGGAGATGATTTCGTACCTTGCCAGTCCCACGTGGGTTTCTCTGTGGCGTCATGTTATCAAGCCGATAATATCGGTACGATAGCAGCTTCCGATACAGTAGCTTTGTCGGCTTCAATTCCTTCAATCAAAGGTGTCTTCGTCCTTTCATACGGCCTCGTGCAACACCAGAATTGGCTTCAGTAGCCCGCGAACGGGAAGCACGCTGGCGAGAGCGATCGTTCTCGCTGTCCGACGAGTCGGATGAAGCCCCCACATTTTGGGCTTCCTCTTCTGAAAAGTACGAAGAAGACGAGTCAGACTCAACCTTGACCTTCTTCCTTGCCAGACAATCCCGGGAACGGCGCGAGTGCTGAGAACCCTCAGAAACCGGGGTTCCCAGCGCAACAGCATCAGATACGATGATTTGCTCGACCATCTCCAGAGCGGTAGCCAGGCGGTCCAGGCGTGCAGCAGCCTGCTCGTGCAGGGCAGCCGACACCTGTCGGTGTTCCATAATCTGGTTGACATCAGACCGTAAAACACGGACGTCGCTCGAAACATCCCGGACACCGGCTTCATCGAGGCGTTGCCGGAGTTTCGTATTATCACGGATGAGGCCCACTTGGCAGTTCTGCAGGATGCGAATCTGAGCCTCTAATTCGCGGAGGGTGTACTCGTCGGACCGCGAAGACATAACGTCAACCGCTGCGGCGGAATCAGCCGCAGGCGCGGTTTCAGTTGGCCCACGAGTGGGTGGGACCCCGTTATCAGAACGGAGACCCCGGGAAGCCGGTTTCGGATCGCCACTACCCGGGGCCTCGAGGGTGTCCTTCGGCAACGGAGGCAGACTTGCCGGCAAGCCGGACGAACCGGGCACAGAAGCGGCACGTGGCGCACCACTCTTGCGACGGGAAGACATCGTTCACCGACACAGTTGGCCAATTGGCAACCAAAACAACTTCCGAAAACGGACAATGAAAGATTCGTAAGAACGGGTATTCCCAACTATCTGGGCTCTAAAAAAACGAACCAACCCCAACGATTGTTGGCCCATAAAGCCGATTCTAGGTCGGGAGACCAGTTTTTGGTGCAATCCCACGAGTGGGTAAACAAAGACCCCGTCGCGGAAGGCGCACCTACAGGGTGTTCGATCCCCGCTCCCTATAGGGGTAGGGTCGGTGGTAGAATCCTCCGGTAGGGCTGATACAGGCCGGGTGTAAATCCGGGCAGCCCCGTCCTGGGCGTGCAGCCGGAGGTTGGGGTAGGTAGAATCGGCGTAGAATCCGGGTAGTTCCGGCGAGCCACAGCGAGTGGAGATATCCAAACCAACGGTGTTGGGCAAAACGGGCAACCAACGAGCCGCGCAGCGGTGCACTGCCTCGCGAGATCGAGAAATATTCCCAGACAATGTGGGTCAAACCTGTATAACAGGTGCAGAGCGATAGAAGCCGTATGACGGAAATAATAACAATAAAACAACAGAAAAGATGCCGTAACGACGGTCTAGAACTCCTCAGTGGTAGAGGTCGGATGACTACCCCGGATTTGTGGCGGCTTGCCCGATTAGGGACGAAGACCGTTCACAAGCGGCAAAAAGGTCAGAGCCAGAAGCCTCCTTGAGGTTTACTTCCCGTACAGTGGCGGCAAGTGCCGCCACCTATATAGAGCACTTGAAAATATCAACTAGAAATATCTAACTACCCGGCGCTCCCGGCCAACATCCTACACGTATGAAACCGTGGCAGGCTTGCCACGGCGCACCCGGCATCGGGCCAACTCAGCACACGTGTGCAGAAACACTACCCTTCCTAGGCATACCCCAAAATAGGGCCACTACTAAAGTAACCTCTCATAGCATGAGGTGTCGAAGCCGGTAAGGGATCAACAAACTATGAAAAACACCTCGGTGCATTCCCTTTGTGGGAATGCACCGAGGTGTTTTTCATGCTCTACAACAAGTACCTTATCTCCAACCGCGAATCTGTGTCCATATCGTTCATCATCTCGACGGGCGACCTGCCTGTTGACTCGAGTGGCTCTTCCCACGGTAGCTGCTTCCACCTCTGTAAGACGACTTGTATCTGTGGCGTCGGGGAGCAGAGGAAGGAAGTACGTACGGTGCATACGAGGACGTGTCCGGTAAAGGAGCTGAATGGGTGCATATCCCTTAGACATCCTACGAGTCCTGTATCCGTACAGCACATCTTGTAGTGCTTCGTCCTAGTTGATTCCTCTTTCATAGACGATCTTGCCATTGGTTCTCTTAATGGTTCCAACCATTCTTTCTGCGCGTCCATTCGTGACAGGGGCATATGCTAGCACCGGCTTCAGCGAGATGCCGTGCTTTCTCATGTACTGCTGAACGCTGGCTGCAAGGAGAGAGGTTGCGTTATCAGAGATGATCGTCCGTGGGTACCCGAAAGAACCGACAATCTCTTGTGGAGCAAATCTCAGAATTTCGGAAGCAGTTGCGTTCCTTGTAGCGACAGCTATGGGCCATCCAGTCAAGTGTTCCACTCTGATTAGAAGAAACGTGTTTCCACTGCTAGTAGGGCGAAAAGGTCCAGCAAAGTCAATAGAGAATGTGTCAAACACATTAGTGAGAGGGGCCCCCTGACCGGCACGATAGGAGAGAAACGGTCCCATGAACTAACAGCCATTGCAACTCTTGACGTATTTGATGACCTCAACACGCATAGTGGGCCACCAAAATCTGTCCAAAAGATGCCTCATGGTGGCTGCCACGTCCCAATGTCCAACGTCATCATGGAAGGTCCGGATGATTTAGATCCTTTCGGCTATATTAGGAACAAGTCTCCGCCACGTACCAATACGGCGATAGAGGCGTCCATCCCATACAGAAAAATTCTTTTGAGTTGAGCTTCACAGCAGCTCTGAGCTTCGTGTTAGGGTCATCAATGGGAATCTGGCTCAAGTGTCTTCCGATGTCGGCGTAGTACGGTTACAGCCCACTAAAGGCGTCAGTAATCGGTGCAGCAACCACTGCCGTATTCTCCTCGTCCGCTGTCTCCTTCGCGGCGACATAACGAAAAAGGTAATCGGCGGCGTTGTTTTTGTTGCCTGCCCTGTATACGACCTCAAATTCGTATTCTGCCAGGAAGTGTAACCATCTTGCCAATCTGCCATGCATATCTTTCTTCGAGAAATCATCTTCAAAGCTTGGTGGTCCGTAACCAACTGGAAAGGCTGAGACCCAAGCAGATACATCCTGAACGTTTTCAAGGCGAAGATCACAGCCAAGGGTTCTTTCTCACATACTGAGTACTTTTGTTCTGCATCTGTCATGGTTCTGCTTGCGTACTGCATGGGGTGATACATTCCATCCGACTTTCTTTGAGTGAGAACCGCTCTGAGGGCAACGGACGAAGCGTCGGTCTCCACAGGAAAAGGTGAGTCGAAGTCGGGGAATGCCAACACCGGCGGACTCGTGAGCTTTTGGCTTCAGCTCATTGAAGGCCTTGAGCATTTCGTCAGTGAATTCGAGCTTTCCCTTACCGGAGGTGGATGCATGCAAGGCCGACGAGGTTTGAGCAAAGC
Organism: Gracilaria domingensis; assembly: GCA_022539475.1. NCBI lineage: Eukaryota > Rhodophyta > Florideophyceae > Gracilariales > Gracilariaceae > Gracilaria > Gracilaria domingensis. The sequence continues at coordinate 229,679 of VCMS01000046.1, forward strand.
GTGTGATAAAACGACGGTAATATCCTGCAAGGCCCAGGAAGTTTCTCAACTCAGTAATGGTAGTCGAAACACGTGCGTTTCGAATCGTGTCGATCTTTTTCATGTCTACTGTGACACCAGTTTTGTCCACGACGTGCCCAAGCAGCTCGATCCTAGGTTGCGCAAAGTCACACTTGGAGATCTTCAACTTCAACCCATGCGATTCTATAGTTCTCAGAACATCTTCCACATGATATATGTGCTCTTCAACACTCTTAGAGTATATGACTGCGTCGTCCACGTAATCGCGAGCGTATTCATAATAGTTCAGAATTGAGTCCATCATGCGCTGGAATGTAGAAGGTGCATTCTTGAGACCAAAAGGAATGACTTCGAACTGGTACATACCTTGTTTGCAGAGAAACGTTGTCATTTCCTTGCATTTAGATCACATTCGAATCTGCCAATAGCCAGAAAACAGGTCGAGAGTGGTGAAATAGCTGGCGCTGTAGTGCAAATCCCACTTGGAAGAAATGAAACTCAAGGCGCTCGAATCCTTGCTCCCTTGGGAGGTAGACTCAGCAAAAGAGCCCTCTGTATACGGATAAGGTGGGTGTAAAACCGCCCGTACTTCGGAAATACCACGGAGGTGACGGCGAGAATCGCTAAGAGGGAATCTGTAAGCAAGCGTCCGAGAGTCAGAGATCTCTGATCGGAGGCGGAAGGGGAGGAACCCAGGTCGACGGGGTGCCTCGAAAAAGAGGGAAAAGATAGGGAGAAGGATGGAAAAAGGGAAAAGGAAAGAAGAGAAAAAGGGACAAACCCGAGGGCGGGGTCGTGCGACAAGCGGCAACAGACCCGGGCCGAGGGTGACGATGTGTATTGAGCCCACGCGGCACACCTCTATACAGAGTCGATACAATATCTGAACACCAGAGTAGCAGACACCTGCAAGTTAATGTGCGAACACAGTCCGAAGACAAACGTAGTGTTAGATCAGGGTACTTGAGTGATCCTTTGGGGATGAAATAAGCGAAACCGTACGGGGTGACCCTCCTCGCGGAGTTGTGCATTACGCGTAGGCGCTCAAGTCAGAGCCGCGGAAAAGGTTGAGTCTACTTTGTGGTGGTGACGGCGAGGTCGCCATCACCTAAGTAGGTTTCCACAAATTAAACTAAATAATTAAACTAAGTAGTGCCAAATACGGCAGAGCCACACACGTGTTGCACTTGTGCAGACCCGCCTTAACGGCCACTACTTCCAATAACCAATCCAATTTTCTCTGTAACAGAGCCAGTCCATACACGCGTACACGCGATCCACTGCCACAACCAGTTACCAAACCATCAACCCCATCGGGTGCCACCATTCCATATGGTGTCAGAATGCCACCTAAATTCATAACCTTGCAGTAGAGGCAACTCCGTAAGCCGAGGTGTTATGAGACGGAACACGTCACAAACGCGAAATCGCGATTGCTCTACACATCCCCCTCCTTACGTCGAGGAACACCGTGTCGGCGATTTCACCACCTCGTTCGCGAGAACATATAAGCTGGGGCATGAGTGACTCGGACATCCCGATACCAAGAAAACCAACGCTCAACAGCGACACAATCTCAAGTGAACACACGTCTCCTGCGAACTTCGACATTCCGAACGACCCAGCAACGCAAGAGGTCGCTTCTTCGATGAATCCGAATTCTGACGACAGCGCTTTCCCTTCCTCAGGGGGTCCCAGCCAGTCTGGTGTTCCCTCCGGTGCCGGACCTTCCTCTGCAAGAGCAGGATAATTCTGCGGTTTCGCCACGGCCCCGCTGCCACAGGGGAGTCAGCAGCCGGTTGCTTCAGAAATGAACGTCGCCGCGCTGTCGGCTTGGAACTCCTCTGGAGCTATGCCGGTTACGGCGCACGCGTCGGGATGGACCACACGCGAATCGCTCCTCGTGCGATACCCGTGATTAGACGGCGGTTGGGCGTATTCTAGAGCACCCTGGTTCCACCCTCAAGCGGTGAAGGATGAAGACCTCATCGATTCCTACACGGAAGACGGCACACTGCAAGGCGGTTTACCACGGGATATGGTGACCTCCTGGGATTGGAGAACCCGCATTGCGGTGGCACCACACCTCCTTGACAGGAAAAGAACCGGCAGACGGTACGAGACGCTGGACGAAGCTCGCGCAGGTATGGCCCGTCTTTCGTACTTCCGAATGAACCGTGCTCACAACCCACCAGAGATGGTACGGCCCGAGTACGGGTTTGACCACTCCTGTTACCGAACGTACGGTGAAATCCCCTACGGAACGAATCTCGCTGCCTTCGATCCGACGAAGATTGACCCGAATGCTCCGATAGATCCGGATATGTTGCTCTTCAATCGATCGATTCTGCGAGCAGAGTTCCGCTTCATGTGACTCCCTTCTGGCGAGGGGACCTTCAGCGACCGTGTCCGAAGTGAAAGGAAGTGGCGATCCTGGTTCAGGTTCTTCGTACCTTACACGAATTCCGAAGTCGAATTTCTGCGAAATGACGCTCTACCGGGTCGTTACGTCCCAATTACTTCATGGTGGAACAACCTTGAGGTTCCACGCGGTTGTTTCGCGGAGTGTCCTCCCTGCATTGCCTACATTGGCTCCCGCATGATTGCGAATCCGAAGTCCGGGTACTGGGCCCTGATGATGTGGGAATGGGCTGCCGGCGTTGCCCCGTTCACCCTCTGGGAAGTCTACGACCAGTGCCGTATTTGGTACCTTCCCCCGAAGTTGATGCAGCTCATCCGACAAGAGGATTTACACAACGCTCTCGGTTCCTCCACCAACGTGGATGAATTGCTGTACCTGCTCGACGTCATCGACGATATCGATTAGAGCAGAGTACCGCCCGAGAAAGTTCCACCGGGTCAGCGTACGCGCTTCGATAAGTCGCCAGGTAGATGATATCCAGGGGCTGGAGACTTCGTGTACTTCAACCCTTGGGAGGGGACCGTGACCAACTTTGCGGAAACACGCGCCTTGCAGCAAGTGCCTCGTGTCGTGCCCAGTGATCACCCTGTCGGGTTCAGGTTTTCCGACAGTTACTATGCCCAAGACAGCGGGGACGATCCGATGGTGGATAGCGAACCAGTGAATCTTGGAGAGGGGGTGCAACCGACGCCGGTGAGTAACTTGCAGATTATTCGAACGACGGGAGCAAGCGGGGGTAGCGCTCCACCTGGTTGGAACATCACGCCGACTGGGGCGGTTGATCCGCAGGCTGCTGCGTTGCGAAACCAGCTCACCCAGATGGGCGTCCCGATTCCACCGGGGATGACGGATATCGGCCAGATGCTGGCGTTAGCTGCGCAGAGCTACCCTTCGCTTTCCCTGAACCAGGGTGGTACCACCAATCCGGAAGGTGCCGCCCCATCGACGGGGATGTAAGAACCGCACGATGGGAGCAACGACCTCTCGTGATCCCTATAGCTTGGCAAATAGTACATATCGTCATAGAACCAGATTTGTGGTAAAACAGAATTGCAGTGGTAGATCTTCTTTCTGCTTCTTCAACTTCCTGAAACCATCGTTATCGATTCTTCTTACTTCTTACTTCACGATGCCGTGTACTTCATACTTCATGAACTTCTCTTACTTCATTACCATTAATTCGGTTTCTCCGATAATTCGGAATTTGCTTCTCGTTCATCCCCCAAGATTCTCTCGGAACAGCGAGTGACAACAACCCCAACTCGATCTCTCCGCAGCGCAGATACCACCGTGAACACACGTGCTCGGTCGCGAGTTATCCCACATGGGCACAGTCCAGGTAGGAGGGAGGAGTTGTACAAGAACGCCGGTGATAGGCGACTACCTCCGAGCGAGGTAAGTGCTCTATAGGCTCGTACGTGTCCTCTTCTGGAGGGTATCCGTACCAGCGGATTTGGTAGCGAAATCTCCCATCGGCACCCCCTAGGACAATCATTTTTTGTCCGAGGATGAATACGGGGTGTGCACGGGTTTATTTGGAAAATTGGTGTTCATTTACGGGGTGTTCAAGGCACGTGCACTGGGTAAATGGCAATTTTGACCTCATAATGTTTTAAATAAATCCGTGCATACCCCGTATTTTCCCTTATGATTCTACTAGCGACCTGCGACATGCAGCACGATTCGATCCACGACATACTCTTGCGAGTGAACATCCACTTCCGGATTAACCATGGCTCAACTCAGTAACTGAGAACACCTCAAGACGTTAAGCGACTCACTCCCAGAGCGTAGAACAACTCTGCAGTGGAGGCTTCCGCGACGGCTTAGCGCTTTGTCGGACACGCGAGCTTCGCGAACATCCGTCCTGACGGCGGTACAATAACTCCACTTGGGTATTCCCAAACTTCGTATAACGAATTGAAACGGACAGTTCTCAAGCTTCTGAGTTCAACGGTGTTCCGTTGGTGAACAACGGCCCACAAACCGACGAACGGTGATAACGACGATAAAGCGGTACACTCGGCTTCACGAGGTTGACCGTTCTCGGAGCTTACCCAGTTCAGGCACCTATTACCCATGGAGGCGGTTACCCGGCCACGGAGAATGTGCACTTGAACACCATTGGTGCGGCGAAACGCCACGCAGGCTGCATTGTCACGGCGGTTGTCCGTGCACACAGAGTGCAACGCAATATCATTGGCCGTGCACTCCGCCACGTGTGCTTGGGCAAGCATCCCCGATTTGGGGGGCGAAGGTGCCAAGTGTCCATGTGCCATGCCATCCATTTGCGCCGGAGTCTACGCGCCGTGGCAAGCCAAAAAATTGGCAATTAAATTGCGCGCGCCGTTGCAGGCGATGCGCGTGCCACGCGAGGACACCGTGAGCGGTTGGGAAATAAAAAAATTGAGATTTGTCAGAGTGCCGCACACTGCACAGCGCCGGTATTGGCCGTTTGTTCGTGAACGCGAAATAAAATCTCGATGCAGAGAGTCCACTTCACAACCATGCATGCGCGCAGCGCGCGTTATTGTAGCACAGCCGGACAGTACGGAGGCGCACCTGTGGTGCTTATCAGACAGGCGCACCGTGCCAACGTTCTCTCCACGACGTGGATCACTTCAAATACGTAAGACGCAAAGTGCCAGAGGGGTAATTATCATCCATGGTATCCATGTTACTCTGAAGTCTACAGAGCCATCCATGCTGCATCAGCTTCGATGTCTCCAAAGTTCTCACTATATTCCGCGTTCGACGGCGACTCCGTATCAGAGGAAACTTCTTTAACAGCTTGGTCTTTCGAGGAAGCGGCGTTAGCGATGCGCCATGCACGCGAGGAGTCCTGTCCAGAGGGTGCTGGCTTCGGCGTACCTGGATTGTTAGCCAGTTGTCCGGTGTCAACAGCACTGGCTCCGGGCGTGTTTATCGCTGCAGTAGCGTTACGCGGTGTGCAAGCCGTATCTTGTTCACAAGATTCCCATTGGCGAACGGTCTTCGACCTGAGGGTCGGTAGCATCACCAGTTCTGGTATCTCCATGCGGAACAACACCATTGTCCGCCAACGTGGCATCCGTTTCATTACCTGGAGAACCGTGCGACGCGAGAACATCGTTAGCGATCTGATCAGCATCACCCTCCCCCTCCTTAGGCGGAGCCACGGGTTCCATCAGGATATGGGTGTGTGAGTTAACTCGAGTAGAGTTTCTCGAAACATTTCGAGTATCAGCGGTATCATCTCGTAATTGAGAGTAGCCTTCCAAAGGTAGATCTGTTAAACCTCGATCCGAATGCGGAAGAACAGCAGACAGCTGCGTCGCAACGTCCGTAGAAGCGAGTTCCTCCGGTGTAGAATCACCTAAAGCGGTAGGGCCAGTAGACAACTTCACGTTTGGATTTGCCACGAGCGTAACGCGCTCACGAGAAATACGTTCGTGTTGATTGTTAACGTCGAGAATGACCGTGTCGGAAGCGACTTCAACAACTCGATAAGGACCGTCCGTAATCAGAGACAGCTTATGGCGCCGTTCCTTTTAAGGATTATAGTGTTCTTTGCGTACAAACACGTAGTCATCCTTACGGATTTTAGGTAGCGGACGTCGAATTCGCTTATCGAAGTTAGGCTTGTAGGCAAGCTGCTCCTTATCCATGACCTTCCGGGCAGCCGGTACCATCTTCGTTAACAAAGAATTTCCAAGCATCCCTGTACTTCCCCGGCGACGGGTACGTCGACAGCGTCGGTTCAGCTTCTATTTCAACCGGCGGCTGTCTTCTCGATAAAACCAACTCGAATGGTGATAACGAGGTAACTCGATGAACCTGGGTGTTGTACGCGTATGTAATTGCGTCGGTGTACAGGTCCCAGTTCTTGGGGTGATCCTCAACATAAGATCGTAATGCGTTCAGCATTGTTCGGTTAAACCTTTCAACCTGCTCATTACTCTGGAGATGATAAGTTGTCGTGAACACGTTCTTGATATCCAAGATTCTGCAGACGTCCTGAAAGAACTTTGCAGTGAATTGCGGTCCATAATCTGATAAAAGATGAACGGGTGGCCAGTATGAAAAGACCCAATGCGTGAAGAATGCCTCCGCGACCACGCGAGTGGTGATACGCTTTAACGGAACTGTCCGTACCAGCTTTGAAAACCTGTCCGTGATAACCAAGAGAAAGCGGTTACCGCGAGCAGTCTTGATCAATGCACCAAGGATATCGATAGCTATGAACTCCAAGGGAGCACGAGCTGGAAACAGCGACAACTTCTTAGAATAGCGTCGAAGTCCGACGTTGTTTCGCGTGTATTCCGTACACGAACGGCGCATTGCATAGCATTTGAACGCCGTTGCTGGCCAATACAAATCTCTTCGGGGAGTCAGATAGAGTTTTCTGCCCCCACGGTGTGCGCCTACTTTGACGTAGTGTGAGAGATGCAACACCCGTTGTTATAAAGAGTGGGAAACCACGATTTGTGGGTTAGATTCAACCATCCTGACAAGTAATCCCCTGTCGTTAATCAAAAAGAATATCTTGAATCCTCCGTTGAGTCGACCACGAATCTGCGTACAGAAGGCATCCACTTCTTGTTCATGGATTAACTGTTCTGGAGTAATGGGTACAAATGAACCAGACGGTGGTTCAGCCGGTTCTGCTGGGAGGATGTCGTTGCATTCGTCATCCGTAATGTACTCGGGTCCATCCACGAGGTCTTCCACCATGAAACAGGGAATGTTGAGGTCATCGACTGATTCTGCTTCACCAGATGTCCCCATTCGAGAGAGCGCATCGGCCTGAGTGTTCAGGGTCCCCTTCTTGTAGCCTTCATCGAAATCGAATTTCGAAAGACGGAGACGCCAACGCATGAGGCGGCCCGATAGTTCGGATATCTCTATAAGCCAAGGGAGTGATGAATGGTCCGTATGTACCACGAAATGGGTTCCCATGAGATAGGGTCTCAACGTTGGTAATGCCCAAACAACGGCAAGACACTCTTTCTCAGAGACCGAGTATTTACGCTCGTGCACTCTCAAGGAACGAGACCAATATCCAATTGGATGTCGCTCGCCATCTTCCGAGGTTTGAAACAGTGCACAACCGACCTGTTTATTACTGGCATCAGTGTCAACTTCAAATGGTACACCCGTTTTGGGTAAGGCCAGTACAGGTGGAGACGTAACAGCGTCTACAAGAGACCAAAAGGGAGACGCTTTCGCGTCGCCAAAGGGTTCCAGTTTGACTGGTTGTCCTTTCCTGAGGAGAGCGTTGAGAGGTGCCGCAATATCTGCGAATTTCGGAACGAACCGACGGTAAACGTTGCACAACCTGAGAAATGATCGGAGCTCCGTTTGAGTTGTCGGATAACGCGCTTCCTTCAGCGATTTCACCCTTACCTCATCGACTGAGAGCATCCCAGGACGGATGATGTGTCCCAAGTATTTCACGGAGTCGGTAAAGAACTCACACTTCTTGAGTTTAAGCGTTATACCCGCGTCTCGCAATACGCGCATTACCTCCTGAACATGGGATAGATGCTCATCCAGACTATTGGAGAAGACAATTATGTCGTCCAAACACACCAGGCAAGTACGCCACTTGAATCTCGCTAAGAGAATTTCGATCGTACGCTGAAAAGTTTCCGGCGCATTCGTTAGACCGAAAGGCATTCGATTAAACCGGAAAAGTCCCTGATGACAGACGGAAGCGGTTTTATCCGGTCTTTCTTCCGTAATGGAACTTGCCAGTATCCCCAATTGGCGTCAAGGGCGGTGAACACCGAGGCATTCCCAAGAGAGTCAATGTATTCGTCCATCCGAGGAATCGGATAAACGTCTTTGACGGTCACTGCGTTCAGTCGTCTGTAGTCGATACAGAATCGCCACGAACCATCCGGCTTCGGGACCAATACGATTGGTGACGCCCATGAAGACTGAGCGGGCTCAATTACACCTGCTCGCAGCATTTTCTCAACTTGAGATTCTCTTCTTTCCGAGCGGTCGGGCCTGCCAGATATGGGTGTTGTGAAATAGGCAGTGTGTCTGGTAGAAGATCAATACGGTGCTCCGTGACCCCTATGGTGCCGAGGGAACCATCCCACATGGGAGTAAACTCCCTGAGCATATCCCGCAATTTCTCCCGATGAGTTCCGGAGACAAGGCTGAAGTCCAGTTTCTCTAACTCTTCGACAGGATCTTTCTGCTCCCATCCCGGCGGTAACGCTTTTTTACTCGTGGTTTACGGACGTTCGAGACCGGAATCATCACCATTGCTTGCGGTTACAGTATCGTCTTCTTCCGAATTTCCTTATAGCTCCTCCCCCTCCTTAGGGTCTACGACGCCGAGAACATCCGATATCGGAATCCGTATCAGCCCGAGAGCCTTAGGGTGAAGCAGAACTGCGCCCAGTACCTGGTTTTTGACTAACCACTGTGTGGCTTTGCCAAAGTTGGCGACAAGTACCTTAAAAGGGGCATCGGGTTCGAAAGAAACGACACCGTTGGCAACTGCAAGTTGACATTGGTTGTACAACGACTCCAACGGTTGAACAACGTGCACTCCGTGTTGTTTAGAGACACACGACACCCAGCACTGGGATTCCGGTGGGATTGCAACCGATTTCGCAACGCGAAGCTTCGTCGAAACGGGGTCCATGTTCGTTACTTCCTGAGCGGCGGGTATTGGTACCGGCTTCTGGGTTGCCCGCTTGAGCGGTTTCCGAACGATCGGGATAGTAGAACCATCCACCATTTCAACGGTTTTCGCTCGAGGGCGTATCGGTTCGACAAAGCGGTCGCAGAAATCACAACCGAGGATAACCGGTGCTGCGAGTGAGTGGCATACAATGAAGTCGAGCTGAACGACGTAACCGCCTAACCGCACGACGAGGGGAATGTAACCAACCGCTTTCAACGGGTTATTGTTAGCGTCCGAAATATCCAGAGAAGGACCGGAACGAACGAGAGCTCGAAGTACCGGGGGTACAATTGCCGAATTGATTAACTTAAGGGCGGCACCTGTGTCCAGGACAGACAGTTCTTGAACCATAAACTGGTTGGAAGGGCCGAGGTCGGCTTAAACCTTATACTTCCTCTTGGCCATAACCAAGACTCTATCCGGGATACGGATATTACGGGAACGTATCCATGGACAACCCAAAACAGCAAGCTGTTTAGAGTCTGCGTCTGCAGCCTGTCTCCCTGTGAGGATTCGTACTGGGGAGCGAAGCTTCGGCCCCTCAGGCGTCTTCAACTTCGACTCAGAATACGCCCCTCCCGTAGGGGAGACTCCTAAACTTAGTTTTTCGGAACGGAAGTCGCCGGATTCAGCGGATTGCTTCCATCCCTGGATCCAGGTGGACCCTCTCGTGCGGGTGCGCGCGCTTCAACCTGTTCCTCAGGGTTCCGAGCTTCTTCGGTCTTCTTGTCTTTCCCTTTATCAGGGCGGCTAGAAAGGCCTTCATGGCTTCATATGAGGCACTTGGAACACGAGATTTCTCAGCTGGCGTGAGCGACTCGTACTGCACGAAGATACTCGACATCTCCCGAGCGGGCAAAATACACGCAGGTGATATGTGACCGTGTCGGAAACAGAAATGACTGATGGTCGACGTCAACTTCTCGGGTAACCGATAACCATCTTCACGACGCTGTGGGGCGGTGCCTACCCAACCGGGGCGGGAGAAACGAAAACAGCTGGACGCATGGGCAAGCTGTGTCGCGGGTACGCCAGCTCTTCCTGCATACAGAGCAGGGTCAGCCTCAGGGGTATCAACCGATGATGACGGTAACTCTGACGTTCCGAATGAATCCGGATTGCTTCCCACGAAGTGCATATGATCTATATCCGGCTTCACAGAGTTTCCGTTCAGCATGGATGAAGATGGAACTGACACTCCGGCGAACAACGTCTTAGACCGGCGCCTCGGTTCTTGTCGCGCACGAAGCGTTTCACCCTCTGACTGGGCATACTGGAAGAGCTCCAGGTATGTGATTCGATGATTTTCTTCACGGTGACGAGCCACCAAAGTCCGTGTAGCGGAGTCAAGTCCATCCACGAACATCGTGCATCTGTCTTAAGCAGAGTACACATTTCCACAGCGATGAAACGCTTTATTCAAACGAGTTGAATATACCGTTTCGGTTTCACCAGGCTTCTGCTTGGTATCTCGGAGAGCGAGGATCGCGTTTTGGATCGCGTTGGCAGTTGCGTACGACCTGAGAAGGTACTGTATCGCTTCTGGCCAACAAGTAACTCCACCTTCGGAGGCTCTCGAGGAACCTCGAACAGAATCAAATTGATCCTCTGCCATACCGGATAAGAAGTACGGTAAGGCGAGATACGCTTGAGCTTCACTCATCCCGAGTATATCGGCTTCCGGAACAAATTGGGCGAGAAAGTCTAACACCACGATTGGGTCTTCGCCATCGAATTTCGTTTGCATGACGATGTATAATCGCTTGATGTAGTCTTTCACCTTACCGGTGCTTGGCGAACCGCGGTCACACGACGAATCGTCTAATCGGTAGTACCGATAGGAAAGCAGCTTCCTGTATAAAAAATTCGTTGGTTTCAACTCTTTTAAGCCAAGATGGCGCCTACCCTTTTCACTGGTGCGAATAGCCCGTTGAGTGGCTTGCGTCGCTCCCGAATTTGTAGCACGTGACCGCGTGGGGTATCGACGACCATCGTCCTCGCTCTCAGACGAGTCGGACGACGACTTCACAGAGCCAATGCTTGAGTCGGTACTCGACGAATCCGAACTGCAACGGACTTCCTTCTTGGACCTTCTGTGTCCTTTAACCGGCGAACGGTGTGTCGAATGCTTCGAGCCTTCATCTTCTTCATCTTTCGCGTTAACCGCGGTATCCATACGGATGATTTCCTCAAGGGAATTCAATTGAAAACGGAAACGGTTCATTTTTTCACTACATTCCTCCATGAAGGAGCGATACGTTTCGACAAACGTTGCTGGGGAACCCAGATTTTCTAGAATGGAATTCACGTCACGTTGCAGAAGACGTATGTCTTCTGAGACTTCCCTAAGTTGGGCCTCATCCACCTTCCTACGAAGGGACTGGACATCCTCGAAGACGGAACTCTGAGCGAGTTGACTCACTCTGAGTTGCGCCTCCAAGACGTGAAATTCGGGTGAGCCAGTTTCAGTTGACTGAGCCGCAGACGGCGTTTCCACAACAGGTGGAGCTTCCGCTGTAGCAGCGATCGCCAATGGCGCTGACGCAACCGAGGGTGCTCTTCGGGTTACCGGAACCGGTTCACCTCGTACGAGATCTTCAGGGACTGACAGCCGGGATCGCGGCGCAGCAGGCGGTACTGCAGATTGACCTCTCGCGAGATGATTGGTAGTAGTCCGAGATTCGTGATCAAGGGATGACATCGTAACCGATATAATCGATCTCGATAATTTCCAAGAGCGGAAAGCAAACAATGAACACGAGACAACTGTAGACCAGTGTTCCAAACAACCAAATCTCCTGTTCGAAGATCAACCCACCAAGGTTTCATCTCCACAATTCCAAGTCGGAAAACTTCCAAATCGGAATCACTTCAACAACAAATCCCTTTTAGGTCGGGAGACCACTTGTAGTGCAAATCCCACTTGGAAGAAATGACACTCAAAGTGCTCGAATCCTTGCTCCCTTGGGAGGTAGACTCAGCAAAAGAGCCCTCTGTATACGGATAACATGGGTGTAAAACCGCCCGTGCTTTGGAAATACCACGGAGGTGACGGCGAGAATCGCTAAGAGGGAATCTGTAAGCAAGCGTCCGAGAGTCGGAGATCTCTGATCGGAGGCGGAAGGGGAGGAACCCAGGTCGACGGGGTGCCTCGAAAAAGAGGGAAAAGATAGGGAAAAGGATGGAAAAAGGGAAAAGGAAAGAAGAGAAAAAGGGACAAACCCGAGGGCGGGGTCGTGCGACAAGCGGCAACAGACCCGGGCCGAGGGTGACGATGTGTATTGAGCCCACGCGGCACACCTCTATACAGAGTCGATACAATATCTGAACACCAGAGTAGCAGACACCTGCAAGTTAATGTGCGAACACAGTCCGAAGACAAACGTAGTGTTAGATCAGGGTACTTGAGTGATCCTTTGGGGATGAAATAAGCGAAACCGTACGGGGTGACCCTCCTCGCGGAGTTGTGCATTACGCGTAGGCGCTCAAGTCAGAGCCGCGGAAAAGGTTGAGTCTACTTTGTGGTGGTGACGGCGAGGTCGCCATCACCTAAGTAGGTTTCCACAAATTAAACTAAATAATTAAACTAAGTAGTGCCAAATACGGCAGAGCCACGCACGTGTTGCACTTGTGCAGACCCGCCTTAACGGCCACTACTTCTAATAACCAATCCAATTTTCTCTGTAACAGGGCCAGTCCATACACGCGTACACGCGATCCACTGCCACAACCAGTTACCAAACCATCAACCCCATCGGGTGCCACCATTCCATATGGCGTCAAAATGCTACCTAAATTCATAACCTTGCTGTAGAGCCAACTCGGAAAGCCGAGGTGGTATGAGACGGAACACGTCACAAACGCGAAATCGCGATTGCTCTACAGGCGCCTCGCAAATCATCAAAGATCTGGTCCATGTGAGGAAGCGGCCAGCGATCAGCCTTCATAACGTTATTCAAAGGCCTGTAGTCCACGCATAACCTCGGTTTCAATCTTTCTTAGTAGCTATGACGACTGGAAAGGACCAAGTTGACGTACCAGGCTTGATGATTCCGGCTGACAGCATCTTGTCGACTTCTTTCTTAACCACTTCGTCATGTTTCGGGGGTAGACGGCGTACTCGCGAATGTATCGGTGTATCGCCGGTAAGGGAGAACTCATGCATGACGGAAACATCCGAAGGGCGGAGATCATACAATGACCAGGCCTCGAAACTCAAATCAAGTAGCGTAGTACGTAGCCTCTCCTGCGCTTGCGGAGGCAAGTGAGATATTCTGTCCGAAATGACTGCTTCCTGATCCGTGTCGGGTTGGTAGTCTCGCCTGCCGAGCGTGCGTCCGCTAGAATCTTCAGCAATGTGATCCAACAATGAGTACTTGATTTCTTGCGTCGAGCATGTTTCTTCCAAATCACCCTGGTAACCTTCAGCCTGCTCTTTGCGGACGATCTGACCGACACCTGAACATTCGTCAGCGTGCGTGGCAAGTGGGGCGGGAGGAGTGCCTTTTGTCTGTGAATTTCCCGGTTGAGCTCCGGAACGTTCCTCCAGCGATTCCAATTGAGGCTCGAACTCTTCTTGCGGAAGTTCCTTCTCAAACGCGATCACGTATCCATCATCATCATCCTCCTCCAGGTGTCCTATGCAGCCAAAAGGCATATTCTTGACGCCCAAGTGAGGTGTATGAGCGGGAGAAGGTACAGGATAACTTATTTTCACGCGTATGAATAGAAAGTCGCTAATGAGCTCACCTTCTTCCGGTGGTAGCAATTTCAACTCGTCCTTGATGGGTAGTCAAGACAGGGCCACGATATAGCGGTGTACCAGATATCTCAACTTCTTCTGGAGAGGAGTTTTCATCTTCATCATTGTCTTCGTCTTCATCTTCAGCTTCTTCTTCATCTTCAGTAACTTCATGTTCATGTTCATGTTCATGTTCATGTTCATCTTCTACTTCATAAGCTTCATCTTCATAGTCTTCATTCGTAGCATCTTCTTCAGCGCACGCGCTTTCTTCAATCAAAATATTGCCATCCGCGTATTGCCGGACGCTGGTGTCGGTGGAGAAGCTCTGGAATGATGACGGATTCGGACGGTGAGCATTTGGCGTATCGTGCGTAGGGAGCCTTCCGAAGCTGATCACTCGACCCTCTATACAATCATCCGAATCTTCAATTCCCACATAGGTAAAGTGCTCTTCAGTCGCTTCTGCTCCAGCTGGCTGGGCAGCAGTTTCTTCGACACTAGCCTCTGGGATCGGCCATCCTTCACCGAGGCGAACCACCTGCTCGGCGCGACGGTCGAGTTCCAGGACACCCATTTCGCCATATAGTAACTCAGTAACGTGGGGATGAATCCGATATCCTGGAGCCAGCTGAGGGTAGCACCGGTACACACGGAAAATTAGATAGTCCGGCCGACGATTGGGGTCTTCAGGTCTAAGAAAGACAACATCGCTTCTTATCGGCAGCACGAGAGTTTGCTAAGGTGCGGGAGAGGCTTCTTCATCGTTTTCACTTGAACTTTCTTCGCTCTCCCCTGAATCTTCGAACCTGCGTCGCTCTTCGTCCATCACTTGTGATCGAGGAACAGCACGCTCGCGTTGATCTTCGTCGATATTGAGTTCCGCCACATGTTCCTCGGCTTCCTGCTCTGGCAATCTCATTGAGGTGGGCTGCTCAGAAGCTGGGACTTCTCTTTTACCCATCGTAGCCAGAGCGTAAACAGAAGTGTCCGGCTTGCCTCTGGGTAGGGAGATGTCATCGTCTTCATCGTCCTCTCTTTCGCTGTCAGAGAAAAAGGATTAGGAAGCCGACGTGATATCTTCGCTATCGGTCTTCACCTCGTCACCAATTAACTCCAGATTGCGACGATGATAGTCAAGTGGTAAGACATCTGAGTGTCCGTCAAACTGCATGGACACTTGCTGTGTACCAAGGTCCAGAAAAGCTTGAAGAGATTCCAAAGCCGGGCATCCAATAATCACATGGAAAGGAGTATTCTCAACAACCAAGAAGTCGAGCGGTACTCGGAGGGTTTCGAAGACCACCGGGATGTTCTGCAGGCCTCCTGAAACCAGGTACTTCGTACCGTCTGCAACGATTATCCTCTTGTTTTAAGGCTTCAGCTCGAGTGAGAGCCTATGGCTAAGGGACGCCGACATCAGGTTAGGGATGGCCCCTAAATCCAACAATGCCTGTGAAATCGTTCCATACACGACCACATTGATAACCTTTAGCGCCGGTGGTAACGTCAAAGCTTGAGCAAAAGCAGCTTTCTTCCCAGTGAAGCTGCAAGATACAATCCTTTGAAGATCCTTCTGCGCTTCGTCTGCATCATCACGGGCCAACTGGCCAAAGGTAATTCCAGACTGGACTTTTGCAAGTTCTTCATAAATGTTATACTTGCCAAAATGCTCCTGGATCTTGATCTTCCTCGGCTTGGCCTTTGTCTTTACAGCGGACGTCTTCCGTAGCGTGGACTTAGTCTCTGAGCTTGGAACTGGAGGCTTGGGTGCCGGTCCAGCACCTTGAGTCTATGGGAACATCTCTGGTGAGATACCAGGCATTCCATCCATACGCAGCTGCTTCGGTAGTGGGGCACTATCCATATCTCTCTTCGTTGCAGTCGATTGCAACGAAGAGAGATGCGGATGGTGACGTCAGAAGTTTCTCATCATCGAAGTCATTAACAACAACTGAAACCTGATTCTCTCCGCTTAGGTGGTAGGAATTCTTCTCTTTCAAGGCCCTCTCAGCGGCTGACTCTGACTTCACGCCTTCAAACGACAAGTTGCGCTCTCCGTCGGTCTTAGGCTTCGACCAACAATTCACGGTGGAGTGTCCCATCCTTCCACAATGACCGCAATGGGTGTTGCGGTGTGGGTTCACCTCACAACGATTCGCGAAGTGACCCGGTTGCTGACAGTACGAGCACGTCTGATCCTTGTCTTGCCAAGGTCCACCACACTGGTTCTTCTTCACAAGGAGATCAAGCTCCTTTATCTGCTCAGCCAGTCGCTCAACCTTATCTTCTAGTGGCGCTGCAGTCGGGCGCGCGGTCTTCGACTTCCTCGGCCTCTGCAGTACTTGCTTGTGCGGCGGAAGCGCACTCAATGCTCCATAGGAACCCAGGGCTTTCTTTCCAGCAACAAAGGACTTAACAATACGATTGAGGGCTTCATAGTTGTCAGCCCCAGGGAAGATCACAAACTGGGCCAAATCCGCATATTCCATAGCAGCATTGCGGAGAAGGCCAAACTCCGCTTTCTCATTGAACCCTGCCAACTCAAAGCAGGCGTCCATCTTCTTCAGGGACCCCAAAATGTCCCCATAGTCCAGACGAGCAGTGACAGCACATCGGATTCGCTCTTCTGGTTCCTCAGCAACCCCGAAGTGGTCGATGAGGGCTTGCTTCACTGCATCGTAATTATGGTCCTCGCTCGTTGTACAGCAAAACCCCAGCGATGGGATCGTCCATCAAGGCGTCCGAGTCCTTGCCCTCTAGACGAGGTGACCTCAGTGGTGAGCCCTCCGGACACGGATAGTGCGGGTGTAAGACCGCCCGTGGTACGGGATATAGCTACGGAGGTTGAGGGGTGAAGGGGCCTGATCCAGGAATCCGGCGAAAAGTGACGGAATGGTCGAGGAGGAAGGTACCGTAGAGCGGTGTAAGCCCTAGGTGTGAAAGGGGAAACGAAGGGAAAAACCAAGGAGGAACTCTCGACGGGGCGTGCGGCAAGCGGCAACAGACCCGGAGACGGGGGACGGGGGTTCTGTATTAAGCCCACACGGCAATAAGACTCTGTACAGAGACGGAATGTCCACTAGATGTGGTTAAGCAGTAACTGAAAGTAAGTAGTGTCCGAAGACAGAATAAGCCCGAGGGCAACAGCCACAAATAGTCAGAAATGCCTGAATGATCCCGAGGGATGAAGCTAGAACGTACGTACCGTACACGGTGACCCTCCGAAGGGAGTTGTGCACTTTGCGCAGGCGAAACTAGTTCAGAGCCGAACTCAGTTACCGTTTACTGAAGGAGAAAGTGACCGGGAGGTCACCTCTTATATCGTAACCGATAAATTAGTTAAACTAAATAAAACAATCCAGTGCACACCTAAGCAGGTTCATACACGTGGTGCACGTGACAAACCGCGGCAGCGGCCAGTAAAATATTCGACAATCATAGCAAAACATGTGTGAACACAACCATTCCTACACACGCGTCCACGCGACCAACACTCATCTGTGCCACGTCATGGCTGACCCCTCAGGGTACCGTACCTCAATACTGCCGAAAGCATCCCATCTGTGGGCCAATACTCATACCTTCCGAGTACCCAGAATCATCCTTACCACTGGTTTATGAAAACAATCCCCGTGTATCGGGCGAGCAATTTTTTTCTCTACACTCGTGAGAGACCCATTCACGGCATAGGTGTTGTAATAGAAGTCGAAAGCTACCCCGTCGAGGTAACCAAGAAGCTTCAGAGCACGATCGGCGTCATTCATGCCAGAAGTAGCAACATTCTCGAAATAAAAGAGAAACTTCCTGATATCGGTGGAAGACCCGTTCGAAGACATAATAGCTCCGCGAGGTACGGGACCCTGCTGGGGGCACCATGTTGACGCTATTTTTTGTACCAGAATGACGCGGGTGCTGACAAACCCAACCGAACACAGAAAAGCCAGGGGGTACCAGTCGTAACCGACAAACTTAATGCTCTTAGTCACGAAAAGCCGAGGTATTCACGCAGAATCAGTGAAAGTAATGGTATGTGGACAGAAATGATCCACGGTTCCGCGACGACAGCGTGAAGTTGGGAAGAAGGAACCCAGACCCAGGCCCACGAAGACCGAAATTTGCTGAAACTGGAGCGCTCGAGACGCCGGTGTGCAAGACGAGCCCAAGAAAGGGCAGCACAGACCGTCACGGTAGGCCTGAAGCGCGTAGCGGGAGACCAAACCGCTAATGATGAAGGTGAGTATTCTACTGGAGTTGATAGCAGGGAAGAGCGGACCGCTCTGAAGGGTGGCGGGGAATGACAAGGGAAAAATGTGTGTGAAGTGTCCAGGTCTGCCCTCGGATGCAAAGACAATGAAACCGTTCTCGTGAAGGTTAATATAGAGAAAATTTGCGTTTAATAATTTTCGCTTACGTATAGTGTATCTAAGGCACGTCTATACTATGGTTGAAACAATCTGTCTAGTACTGGAATACCAGATGCTTCTGATTGGCGTCAGATACTATTGAAAGCTTTGACCGCTTGGTGCGCGGTCGAGGTATTTGTGCCAGTGAGGGCTTTATTATAGCCAGAGCTTAACCTATCCCGAGACGAGTTGACCCAGTCCGACTGTCTTTCATTCCAGTAATTTTTTTTTGCTCGAATTTCTTCCCACGTTACTAGTTGAAGACGCTTAATTAACTACATGTTGTCACATTCCAAGTCAACGACAATTTCATTTCTTGTCAATAAATCAATCGTCGACAGCTAATTAATGTGCTTGTCGTTCTACCATTCTTCCAAAATAAGTTGTAAGCAGGTTGTTTGCTACGTCAAGTCTTACCAATTGAAATTTCATAGCGTGAAAAGCGCCCATATGTGCGTTATCGTAATGATGAACATAGGAACACGTCTTGTTTTGAGTTGAGCTTCTTTCTGGCACTTTGCTGCCAGCTAGGCCAACCTTTTCATTATCTCTCGCCCTACAAATTTTGTTGTACATGTCGAGGCCGTAGAAGTTACCTTCAATGATGTAATCGTTGAAATCCTCTTAAACTGCACCACTTAGAATCGCAACGATTTTTAAACGGATTATGTGAGGCTGTTGCACGCAATTGCACAGGATTACAGAAGCTCATCACCGCTACCAAGGTGACCAACACGAGCTTGGTGCCCACATTACTGTTTGTTTTTAATCGGATGCTCTCTGTTTCTTGCTCCCAGTAGAGTTGACATTGCCGTCACTGTGCTTCTAGCTGAGGTAGGGAGTTGTTTTACGCGTAAATTACCATCCCCACCTGCTTGTACTACATTTTGGTTCTTGCGTCCCGGCCCTTGCGGGCTTCACATTTTAGCATATTCAAGTTTTAGACGTAACGTCATTCGTGTCCAATTTACAGCGAGGCTGCTTTTGCTAGTTTAGATGAGACACGATCCTGTCAGTAGTACACGTTTACAAAGGTACTGGTGCATGGAACATAGATCCTTTCATATCGTCCTTCTGTTGGCGTGGGTGTCGTGACACTGCACACACAGCAATAGAAATTGCAATACAGTAAAACGCTCCCAATGTCAAAGGCAATAAAGAAGCAAAGTTCAATTCAAATTGAAATACTCAAGCAATCTGCAATATGTATTATTTATTGCATATTGCAATATATTGCAATGGCAATATATTGGAAGACACCCCTGCCTAGATAACGTATCGACCCGTTGCCGTGCATCATCAAACGCCAGCAAAATCCTGCGACAGAGCCGAGCTCATCGCGCACACCCCATTGCCATCAGCTGCCGCCATGGAGTTCTAGAACGTCAAGGAGAACGTCGACTGGTACGAGAGCATGGTAAAGGGCTACGATTAGGGCTGTAACCAATTACATTGCAAAATATTGATGAAATTTCGTAATTCTCAATACAATATGGATATTGCTCTTTTCCAGCAATACATATTGCAGTAATAGCGCCCTTGAATCGCAATATGTTTAAAATATCTTAAATAGCAGGCACAAAATTGCCACAGTTTTACCAGACCAGACTTACTTCTTTTGAATAACAAGAAACCTTTATTCCTAACGTCCAATGTAATTCTCTAAAATCGGAGTTAAACAACGTAGAAAATTTAGTTTTAGCGATTATTTTTCTTCACACCCAAGGTTTTGCAATCGGGTGAAAACACGGCCAGATCAAGCTCTGTTAATTGCTTCAGACACTAAATAAAAGTCCCAAAAACGCTTGTACATCTTTTGAAAAATGATAGTTTCACACATTCGATGAGTCATTTACTTTCGGTTTTCAATCAATACATTCTTTGCAATATTCTGGAGCCCTTCTATCTCAGCAACGGATCCCAAAACGAAATCGCAGTTCATGTACTTGTCCTTCTTTATAGCTGCTTTCCTCTTTTTGCCAGTCTTTCAGCCATACCAATTGAACTCGCCGTTTCTGTGTTTCCAGAAGCCCCATTCCCACTATATTGCTTGACCAAACACCCTAGCTTTTGCTTTTCAGCTTCTGTAAGTTTGTTCTGCAAAAGCAATAACGAGTGCAATATAGAATTGAGCCCAATACGTATTGCAATATATAATAAATCTGCAATATGAATTGCAATTCTCAAGTACCCTGCAATATGAAATTTTTATTGTATATTTCAATATATTGCAATAGCAATATATTGCGTTACACCCCTGGCTACGACCCGTCGGCCATGCTCTCGCGCTTCAACGCTCACGTCGCAGCGGGCGCGCTTGTGCTTGAGCTCGGCGTCGGCCACGGGCTGGATCACGACGCGCCGCGCGCGTCGTACTGCATGGTGGGCGTCGACATCTCCGACGAGTTCTTGCGGCGCTACCTCGCGCGCCACAACCCCGGCGACGTCGACGTTTGTGTGGCGGACGCCGTCACGCTGGCGCCGTTCGACGATGCGCAGTTCGACGCCGTCTTCTCGAACAAGGTGCTGCGCCACCTCAGCGAGGACGATCTGGTGCGCTCGCTGCGCCGCCAGGCGCGATTGCTGCGCCCCGGCGGCGTTCTGTTCCACATTCTGTGGCTTGGCGACAAGGAGGAGTTTGTCGAGGGCATGCGCTTCCGCTACTACACGCAACAGCGCTTCGAGGCGCTGCTGCCGACGCCGCTTGAGCTCTGCAGCTTTGAGACGTACAAACTTACTCTTCCCGACCTGATAAGACAACAACCACATAGATTGTTGGCCTTCCTGACGAGAGAAAACTTACCCTATAAGGATAGTTTTACTACATCCTAGAAATTAGAGGATGTTGTCCGCATTAAAGAAGAAGAAGAGACGTACAAAGAGATCGATGCGGACGATTCGTTCGTCGCCGTGCTGCAGAATCCGGCATGAAGCGCCGTGCCGCCGTGCTTGAGGTTGTGGGAGTGTGATGTGAGGAAAGTAGTAAGTTACCTTGGAAAACGCTAACGCCAACTACAAACAGGGTCCTGGTTATCTTTTCCAAGTCTTTTGAGGCTTTCGAAGCAAGAAGCAATTGAGACAGAATTTACTTGAAGATGCGCAATGCGACGTTGTCTAACCCCACTTGAAAGCCATAGGTCCACCGGTCTCCCCTCGCACGAGCACTGCCAACCTGTTATCTATGCGGCCTGTTGACGTTCATAACAGATTAAATGTCACACTGGTCCTTCTCAATGGCATCCTTAAGCTGAGCCGCGGCGTTAGCCACTCCAGAGTTCGTGCAAAAAGCATCACGAAGCGACTGCGGAAGGTCATACTCGGACCTCTGGAACCAGCAGTACGTCCTCGCCCTCGGAAATTCCGGAGCCTTCACAGCTCCCGTTCCCAAGTCGTTCACGTTACGTGGCCAGCCGCGATATCCCCTGTTTCCCACTGTAGCTGTTTTCACGTACAAGTCGCCCCAGGCGCCCGAGTCAGTGGGGTGGAGGGTGATCCTACATCCACCAACGAGCTCTTTCAATCCGTAAGCGAATAAGGCCCCAGGACTCAGTGAGAGAAAGAAGCTCTTCGTGAGCTGAGTTGCGACAGAAACAGAGGCTAAGGCGCTGAGAACCAGCAATGCCATTGTGGTCATTCCCTTGGTCATCATCTTTAACGAAAGAAGTTAGGTTGGGAGAGTTGTTGTCGGTACGGAGGTTGTAGTTGAGTAGCAGTTGAGTGTGGTCGAGTGAGCGTCCATCAGATAGTGAGAAGCGATGCGGTCTCCTCAATTTATACGAAGTGTCTTAAATGGGAGTAGGAGCTTCTGAATCGCGAGTGCTTTGCTTCAACGGGCGAAGCTGCTGCATGTCTGTACTACGGAGAAGGTCTAAACTACGAAACTGTACAGAGATGAAATGATTCCATGGAAGTCATAGAAAAGGTGTCTCTTCGAAGAGTTGCACGGAGACAGAGCAGTAGGAATGAACTCATCCAAAGCGTACCCTCGGGGTGACCTTGAAGCATAAGAAGGGGATTTCACATGCTGAAGGAGAATTCTGCAGTATCCCGTGACGAAATCTTATCCTGCCCTAAGGAAAAGTTGAAGAAGTACGATTTCCGTCACTCTCCCATGGAAAGACTCCTGACGGACAGGTGTTCACTGAACAGTTAAGATCGTGTAGGTCGAATGGAGCACACAACGCTTTCTAGTACGAGTGAGGTGGAGGACAAAGAACAGAATTGTTGGCGTCTTTTCAGGGGTCAGTGGTACGTCCTACGGGTCTTTGTGGGAAGTCTGCAGCGTTCTGGAAGTTGCGATACGAACGTTCTGTTCTTATTACTATAAAAGGGTACAGTACAGAGGACCAGGAAGAGCGCCTGAGTTGCTCGGTGGTTTTTCCATAATTACCTTCTGTTGTGCCCTTGTTGTCCTGATCAGAAGTTTACCCGTTCAAGCATTGTAAACATGCCAACTGTATTCAGGGGTATTCGGTAGCTTGATGTTTGCGCTTTGTTTAATTCGGAGACTGGAGGCTGTCCTGGAACGATATTCTATGTACCCCTGTACTACGACTGATCGTAACGCCTGCTAAACCGATCGTTCTCCACTCTGGTTTAACAAATCGTTGCAGTCTTGCCAGGGTCTGGTAAGACTGCCTGCCACAATTGTTTGGATTTCGATGCAAGGGTCAAGTCCTATTTCAGTGAAATGGATGAGTGGCTGACGCAGAGTGACGGTGTCCGGACGCTAACATGAGTCACGAACTAGGGAAAAAACGGCTCACGTCGGTGGCCTTCGTGTAATGAATGGGAGAAGAAGGCGGAGCAGGGATTCAAACCAGTCTCGAGCTCTTCCAAAAGCGCACAAAGGCGGTGAACGATTGATCTCTGATCGCTCTCGGTGCGACGAATCCATGCCGCACTGTCGTAGGTGTTATCCTGACTCAATGACCGTATCTGTTGCTGACTGCGCCACACTGCGGCACAGGTTAGGAGGTGTTGAAGCATTGATAGCCTCTAGTCTGCATTTGCCAAATCGTAACCACAAAGCACAAGCTAATTCCATTTATAGTTCTGTAGCATCAAATTGTTTCTGATCGCAAAGCTCTTAAGAGCTTTTCGCAAAGCTCTTCAGAGCTTTGCTCTTATCGGGGTGGAACATCTGCAATCAGATCAATTTCTAGAGCTGATTTGCCCAAAATCGCGCAAGACAGTGGAATTTGCCAATGTTTTGGAGATACTGCCAAAATGTTGGCACATTAAAAGAAATTAGCGCTTATATATAGAATGCTTACACTAGTTTCAAAAATGATGCTGCTGGCCAATTAATTTTTTTAGAAAAATGCGCCGTGTCACACGGCGCATTTCGGTTTGTTTTTGGAAAAACCCCCTACATTAGATCACTACGCTACCAACAAATTAAAATTCGAAGAGAACAAAATCCATGTATGCACAATTTTGGGAGTATACCTGAGGTATTATATATAAATAGTGGCTATCAGAAGAGCTTTGCGACCTTTTTTGTGAAGATTTCTTCTCAAAGTGCTGATTAGAAGGGGTGTGTGCTGTGGAGTCATGAAGCTTTAGATATGCGTTGTTCTAAGCAGAGGAACGTATCGAATGCGAGCATCAATGCAGAACTTGTAGAGCAATAAGGGACAGAAACAGGTGCTCCAACCTCAGCTTGTATGAATACACGGACTCGAGATCGTGCTTTGACACAGCAGCAAAGACTTCGAGACATTGCATTGTGTTTATGTATGAATTTGTACATCGATGTGTTGTTCCCGCTATCAGACCCCCCCGTCAACTTGTCAAACATGCAAATGGCATCGTTGGTGAGGAGGGTACCATGACCTTGCACGGGGAGGCATCGAAGACAGCTGAGTTACGTACTGCGACGCTCATGCCTGTGCTCTGCATCAGATCTAAAGTCAATCGATTTGTCCATTTCTTCGGCAACTGCAGCTTTCCCAGCGGCCTGCAGAATGGATAATACGATTCGGGAGATCGCTGTAGAGGGGAGGAATGGTGAGTACTACGACGTTGAATGTGCTCAGCACTTGTGGCCACCACATCTTTATTTGCTCAGATCAAACGCAACAGTCCTGGTTAGGGTCACCATCGTGTCCACGGCCCCAGGTTTACGAAGTCACGCCTGAAAAGGCCTCTCATGCGTTCTTCTCTTGTGTAACAAACAAGAAACAGCTTGGCGTGAGGGAGGTGGTACCACAATGTGGTACCACCGTTGCTGCGTGCGTTGTGTTGTGGGACTTACAGATTTGAAACAGCTGTCGTACTGTAATGAGCCTTTTAGGAATACAATTTACATATATGTGTACACGTAGTGGATTTATGTGAGCGAATCAAACATTCGACGCTCGGGATTCTGATGCGAGATGAGATCAATGATCTTGTCAAATTTGATGGCTACGTGTACAAAGCCGTCTTGTACCTTCACGATCTGCTCTGGTTCGAGAATGCGACGTCATCGCGACGCCGGTTTTCGGAGTGCCTTTCCGGTCTCGCCTTGTCAATCTGCTGAGTCTATTTCCATTAACCATGACCAAAACGCCTGGCTTTTCTTTGCACGAGAACCAAACTGACGATTGATCGGATTCGCAAAATTCGCTCGTTCATGCATCACTTCGTTACCACGAGAGCGCGGGAAATGGCAAAAGTTGAAGACTACTGCCAAAAAATTTTTTGCGCCAATCAGTGATTGTAAAATATATCAAAAGTTTTGAAATAGGTTGCACTTTGCAGCATTGCAACATTACAATACATTGGTGTTTGCGAACGAGATGTACATGTACATCTCCGAAGATGTCGAAACGTCTCGAAATGTCGATGGTAGCGTTCTTCTCCTTTTAAAAAATTGAAAACGTCTTTAGCATTGTTTGTGAAAGCTTTTAGCTCCTTAACGAAGCATACTTCACATGGACGCATCTTTTCTGAGTAGAATAGCCTAGCCTAAATTTAAGTTAAGTATTCTATCAATAAAAGTATTTCACACTCAACAAAAATATAAGCGATGAAACCGGTATATGCCGCGTTTTCAGGTGCAGAACTTCCCGTTTTACCACATTGATACTATAACTATGCATAGATTTTCTACTTGCTCTACGACAGTACTGTCTTTGTACTCCACTTTAAACACTGGGATGAACTTGCTAGTAAATTTTACGGCGTTCAAATATAAGAATATTCCGGAGAGAAGAACTCTTCCGGCAAATCGAAAGGGTTTGCCTTCAGCGGGAATAATAAAGCGGTCTAATCTTTTCTAGAATAAGGCCACTGTGAACAGTCAGCGTCTCTGAAGTTACTGTATATGCTGCTAAATTATTTCAATATTATTTGACAAGAGCGCTTGACAGTCAAATCTAGTTCTTATGCCATTTCCCGCTCTTCCCAGCGACAGCACGCTCAACAGACTAGAATCAATCTCACCAACTATCTTGACGTTCTCTTCAAACCACAACGCTCAAACCTAGTAACTGTCACAACTGTCGCCGTACGAAGCCACCTGAACATGCGAGGCATGCTACATCACTCCGATCTCTCTGCGAATAATCCTCTGCGGAGATGATTACTGATGGCTATATATATTTCCTGTTTGCTTCTATACCGTTCGAAAGTCAAGACAACGAGATGCTGTTGGAAAGCATTTGAGCGCACGACATGGGCACATTAGGCCAATGCAATTACGGTATGGAAGCCTTATCGGATGTCGACAATCTCCCAACAGTTTTCTCAACACCTGCAAGCAATATATCCAATATCGAAGGTAAGCGTTCAGAAATATGCTTCCTTGACTCACTGCTGTTGCATTTCAGGAGAAACCGTTTTTCATCGTCTGCTTTCCTCTCGATAAACAGTGCATGGCAAATCAATGAGAAAAAACCTTCCTGGAGCTTGCGGGAACCGCCGTTTGTTGACATAAACTAACAAGTAATTACAGACGTCAGCATGTAAGACATGTAGTGTTATTCGCCAAGAAGATCTTGGAAATGTTCGCGAATATTCGCGAACAATGCGAATATTCGCGAATGTTCGAAAAGGCAGAAATATAAGAACGAACAAAATAGAGCTCCCGAATTTTACTAGAAACCGTGCAGTATAACCTACAATTTTTGTTCTATGTAAAAGCCAGCTATAGATCTATTGAGATGTAGTGAAGAGTAAAAAAGTAGTTTACAAGAAACGTAATGTTCGCGTGCCGAACATGGCGAATATTCGCGAACATGAGCGTTTTTTAAGAATTTGAAGCGGCGAATACTTCTTCCGTTGAAGTCAAAAACCGTATCTGAGTTTTAGGCGTGGACAGTGCTGGTCATGCTTTCAAACTATATGCTTTATGTCTATGAAGACAAATTACTTTGTCTAATAAGGCTTGTTCCATCTCAAAATGTTCGCAAACAAAAAAATGTTCGTTGGAAGAAAACAGTAATTTGAACATACCGTCAAGTTCCAGGCTTCTTTAGCAAAAAGTTTGGGTGAATACCAGAGTGTGACAGGAACAACCTGTCAACTTACAAAGGTTCACATTTTTAATAAAAATTAAGACCAATCCTTTGGACGAACATTGTTGTACTTTCTGAAACAACTGCAAGATTTTGCTCTTTCAATATCAACTTCCGGTGTTTCCCGCAAGCTCCTGAGCACCTCTTTTCTTCGATGAGATGCGGGCAAAAGCTTTTTGCCGTGAGGTGCGTCGCAAAATAATTAGAAGCATCCGAAGCCAAAGACAGTTTCATTACCAAGTTTTGCTGCGGACATGCATTATGGCATGTGACACAATTTACTTACATTTCAATCGCAAATTCCTCTATAGAATATTGCATCAGTACAAGATTAGTATCGTTTCCTATCCATATCCAAGCAAAAATAAACTGTTGCTAAGCTTTTACCGTCTTAAACGGTGATAGACTGGAATTCTTGGTTCCGATATTGCGTTGTGTGAGTTTTGTCTTTGTTTTCTATTTTGCAGAGCAGCCTACAAATCTATGTATGATGGAGGCAGCTCCATGATGTGCAACAATGGCAAAGGACTTTCGCTCGAACCTCGTGAAACCAGAGTGAAGTTTTTTTCCTCAACGAATAACATGGGTTGAATCCTCATCACAAGGAGCGCAAAGTTTTTCGCCATGAGTTGACAATATTTTTGAGAGTGGCTTTGCAAATAAAATGAAGCAAATATTTACAACTCGAATACGTGGAACAAACAGTACGTTTATATGAAAAAATACTCTATTCTAGTCATCTTTTGGAGAACGCTAAAATTTATTTGTCACGTACACGTGGATCACAAGGCAAAACTTACTGTCGATGTACGTCAGGCCCGTTCCAAACAATATTTAGTGAAGTATGAAAAACAAAATATGCCTCGTTCTACGATTTGATTCGCCATATTTTATGCCATGCCTTGTCTCGTGATGGCATTTGCGGCGGAGGTCTCTGCAAGTCCCTCACGAGACGATATCACACTTCGCGGCAAACCTCGCGGTGCATCCACCAGCACGGTGCACTTCGCTCGCCGCGATCGCCATACGACCTCTACAAGACAACGATTGCGTATCGTTGCACATGTTGCTCAGTAGTCTTGAGAAACATGGTGCAGACGCTCACGATTCCCATGAATGTCGTCAAAATTTTCATCTGATGCCCTCCCAAGCACACCCATCCAAAGCCGGTTGGGAATTGGCCAAATCGTCTCACAAATCCCCGACACGAAACAGACGCTGCCAAGCATCTTGAGCTCAGAACAGGTTTCCATTCGTGAGGCCACTGACGTCACCAACGAACCTATCTCGTCTACTGAAAACCCCGAACAGCACGCAAACACAACCGTACAAGAGATATTACCTCAAAATGCGCCAAAAACCATATTGCCTCGACGCAATCCTCTGCCGAGTGCATGCTCGCCAGCATCGCTATCTTCGGCTTTCAGAAGACTAGGCATGTCCGGGCATGGCACAAAGAGCGTGTTGCTCTCTCGACGTGCGCAGAAAAATGTAACATCTTTCTCAAAGATTGTTGAGCTTAAGCAACTATTTGAGGAGCTGGGCCCGGATTTATCAGAGACTAATGGTCGCAGCCGGGCCGCGAACTGGACAAAGGAAGAGAGCGCTCGACTGTGTCACGTAATCGCAGACTCATGGATCTCAACAGTTTTAGCCAAAATGTACCAACGACTAACAAGAGCAAAACTGGATGGACTGCATCACGACTCATTTGCGGAGGAATTTTGCTACCTGTTTAACGACACAGAATTCCAACCTGAACCACCAGAACCACATGAAGGGGTCACAATGGATGTTCTTCTTAGCATAGATCCGTCTTTCCGAAGGCATATTTGCGACGGTCAAACATTAAAACAGAAATGGACAAAGCTACGATCAGCATACAGTGTAGCTTGCAAGATGTTCCGGGCATCTGGACAAGGGGATTCCAACGCATTCCTTTCCTTTACAAAAGGCGATGATATACTATGCTATATGCACTGCGTTTTCTTCGAGCATCCTAGTTTGGATGCAGTGCTACGAATGATGCCTCCGGCATCACAAATCGAGGCTAGTGTTGGTGGCGATTCCCATGCGACTGAAAGTGAAAAAGCTCCAACTCATTCTGGGAGAAAGCGCCACCGGGATGAGACCACTCACGCTCTCGCTGCAGCGATAACATCCCTTGCCAGTTCGAGAGAGGGCGATCGCCCAATTGTTATTCAGGATAGTGCGTCAAATGCGACAGCTGTAGACAGTCAAATACTTGAGCTAGATAAATCGTTGAAGATTGCCAATACAGTTTCTGTTGTGCAAAACCCAGCGATGGGGAAAAACACGCAAAGGCGGTTCAGACCGTCTCTCAGGAGGTGAGTACAGCAGTAGAGCGCTCCCATAAATACGACACGGCAATGCCGGCTGTAAGACCGGGGTTGACCCTTCCCAAGTAATGGAGGGAGCTATGCGGCAAAGAAGACGCGTCCAGCGGTAGAGAACACACGATACGAGTCGGTAGTAGCGTCACGTGCATAGTGCGCGGTACCCACGAGTGTGGCGATGACACGCGAGAGCGGTGATAGCCCACGCGAGTCTGTCGAGCCACGAACGGTGTGCACCCGTACACCAAGTAGTCCTACTTGTATAACAGGGACAGAAATGAAGAAAACACACAGATCATTATCACGCAAAAGCAGTAGTGGTGTTAATGGTGTCGCGAGGCGTATGATGAACCCTGCACAAGGTGTCGACTCTCTGGGAGGGGGATATCGGTCACCAAGGGTGAAACATCAGAGCCGAACCCTCGGTTGTCTTGTTTACTTCCCCAGCACGGGGTGCAGCTCAACCTACTAAGTACTGCAGTAGGTTGACCCACTGTCAGTGTGGTACAGCAGATATGCTACAAATATCCACTTCAAATACCCCAATGAATAGGTGCAAACCTCCCGCACGTGTGTGACTCACCGGCTAGGTCGTGCACCTCATAACACTAATTCTAATATTACGTATACCCAAGAATGGGCTGATCTTACCAGTTATTCATACTGTGTACCACCACCTCCCGGTGTCGCCGTGCATATTATGAATCGAATCAGCGAAGGAGTCCCGAATTCGCGGTGCAGTACATTTCCCCCTTCTTAGTGTGGGAGACGACCCCACGAGCGGTTTCGCTTTCCTCCTCTAGAGTGCATTTAAGCACGTTGGCATGACGGTCTCCAATTTGGCCTCCCCGGTCTTTTCTAACAGCGACACCGGTCAACCCTCCTCCACGCGGACTGCGGTAGTGTCTTCTCCGATACCTCGCCGCGCTCTCCCTTCTCTCTCGCTTCCAGCGCTTTCGTTTCTCCCTCGCGCGCTTCCTGCAATGCCGAACCCGAATCAGGGTAGCAACCAACCGCCTGGCGGGTCTCAAAACCAATACGTTGGTGGTTTTGCTGGGCCGCCACACCCTTCCTCCTCTAAAGTGCCTATCTCACAGCCGTCTTCCGCTGGCGTTCCGTTTCCGCAACCGGTCAATCCGGGATTTCACACGGCGTTTCTTCCCCAGACGGGTGGTTACATCTATTACGACCCCTGGACACGGGTGCCGATTACCAACGCTGAGGTGGAGCTCCTTCGGAACGCCGAGCGAGTCATCCCTCCGGGGCACCTTACGGGCTTCATCATAACTGATGAGTTCTTCCACCCTGTTGGGGACCAGAACATCATGGTTGACGACGCTCCCGATGACGGTGACGAGTACGGCGACGACGACTTCGCGGCAGCTCCGGTGAAGGGGGCAGTACCTGCTTCAGCAGTGCCAGGTCCCCAAGCGGGTGCTAACGCGGCCTTGTCGAGCCCGGTGAATGTTCCTTCTGCCTCTCAAGCGGTTCCTGTACCCACACCAGTGGTTGTCTCGACTCCAGAGGAGAGTGCTGCCCATTCTGCGATGGCGGCGTCGGCTGCCCCGAACGAAGCCGCGAACGCGGGTATCTCTGACGAAGTACGGGCTGCCGTGACTGCTCAGTTCCTCAGCGAGGCTGGTGCTTCCGACGCGCCGTCGGGTGACGTTTCGCAAATGCGCGATGCGCTCCTTGCGCAGCTCGCGAACGCGAACAATCAGCGTGGTTCCGAGTAACTCGTGCAACTTCTCCTCCATGGAGTCTCTCCTGGGTAATACCCATTAGCTAGGCAGTTGCGGGCTCGAGTAGCGAGCCGCAACATAGTTACGATAACCAGTAAAACTGTGACTTCTCTTGACTTCAAGGCTTCTTTCCTTTCTCAAGGTACATACTTCATAACTTCTCCCTTTCGGGGTAATCTTCCTCTTACGAGTTTCCATTTCCTCTTCATAGAGTCTTCTTCCTCTTTCGAGTGTATCTATCGTCTCCTCTTCCTGAGGGCATAACTGTTCGAACTTCAACTGTCCTCTCCATGGAGTGTCTCCTCACCACGCGAGTAGCGGTACAGTACTTCTCTGGAGGTTGTCGCAGTGTTCCTCGATTGAGTGTCGTCGTTCGTACGACCGTTTGTGCGCGGTACGCGAAAAATCTCCCTCTCCAACGACGTGTGTTATCCGACCATCGCTTGATGTAGGTTAGCCGGCAACGCCGTCTTAGTTCGACGATGGTATTGCACGATCTTCGATCGGGGTAAGTGCTCCACGGGTTCGTCCGAATCCCGCGACGGCGGATAGCCATACCAGCGTACCTGGTACTGAACATACCCCTTCGGGTTCCAACTGTGTCCCACAATGTGGTCTACGACGAACTCTTTCGAGTATTCGCCCCGCTCGAGCTCTTCTTGCGAAGGGTCGTCAGCGCGCTGCGGTGGTGCCGTAACTTCGCCACCAGCGGTGCTATGAGTCTCTCCTGACGCCTTCGGCGGTGAACATGCCCTCTGTTGAGTGTTCGCTTCCCGTTTCCGGGGTTCCTCAAGCAGCTTCGCCGCTTCGGCGGGTCCGCGAACGGCTAGTTCACGCGGTAGTTCCCGTCATGACGGTGAAGGCGGACGCGGAGGCGGATTGTTCACCACGGCACGTGCCGGTTCACGTGACGAGACGCGACGGTTCGCGGTGGTGGCACTGCCACGAGCTGTGATTGGCCCAATGTGTGGCGCGCGCTGCGCACCCCAAAATTTGTGGTGCGCAAGCGCTCCTGCAGCTGCAGTGTGCGTTTTCCCTAAATCAGGGCTGTAATCCGTATCTCCAACGAGCGGTGCGCCGTCATGACTTAGACAAACGTCATGACGTGCGACTTTCGACTTCCCCAAGGCTGGGTGCAACGGTACACTACTATTACCCGAACCGGGGTGTGTGATCTTCGCTTCAGCGAGCGTCTTCGCTTCTTCCTGCTCTGCAGTGTCTAAGGTACCGGGATCTCCCGTGCCTTCCTTAGCGCGCGCCCGCGAAGGCGGTATGTGGCGGTCGTCAGCGACGGTTTGCGGCGACTGCGCGTTCGGAATACTCTGTGATACAGTATCCAGCTTCGCTGTAGCCTCACTCGGCAGAGAAATCGAGTGTTCTTGATCAACTTCCAGCCTTGCCGTGGTAACGTCGCGAACGAGAGTATGCTCCGCGTCCTGTGCCGACGAGACGATGGGCGCGTGTTCTGGCGACAATTCCCCAAGCGGGTGAGCGATACCAGTACCCTGGGACAACCTCGAGTCCGTTCGTTGCGTGCAGTATCCTTCCGAAAGGTCGCGATCCTTCGTAGAAGGTTGTGCATCCTCCGCGGAGTTCTGCGCTACAGCGGCCGACTGCAGCGCGTCCTTCGCGTCCTCAACACGCGATAGCAGGTGATCCTTCCCACTGCCAGTGGAGTCCGTAGCAACTACGTCTTCGACGGTGTCCTGAGGCGACTCCGCCTCCTCTTCATTATCTTTCCGTGAATCACGGTGCTGCGACGGTAGCGACACCGGTGACTCACTCTCCGCGACGACGCGTGAATCCTCCTCGTCTGTGTTCTGCAAAGTGGAATATAGTCTGTTCGCTTTGGAAACTAAGCTAGTTTTGGGGCTATTTGGGGCGCACGAGGGGGTAGCAGAGGCTGGCACTCAAAAAATTAAGAAATTTTGGAATATTAAATTCCATTTCGCGCAGTTTAGTTCTTGGGTCCCCTAGTTTTTGTAGAGGTTCTACTTCGCCGCACCACCCCATTCACTCTTTTCCGCGACCCTCTCTCAAAACTGCACTCGTGCTAGTTTGCGTTTCCATTTTCTCCCATGTTGCAATGCCAATCGCAATTCATCCCACCTCAATCATCCCATCACTTCTTCCCAGTCCACACCACCCCCGCTATTTACCCATTTCTCGCCCATCACCCGTTCCCATCCTCTCTCTCCGTCTCCGCAAACGTCATTTTGTAGAAGTCAGGTGGACAACCCTCCCCCTTCTCGTATACCCGCCTCGCCCCAAAACGGCTTCACATCCCTCCCATCCTTTCTCTCCTCCTGTCCCCTCAGAATCCCCTTCGCAGTCCGCGCTACCTCCGCCGCACTCCTAAACCCAGTCACCACCGGAGCTCCCACTCCCTCCCGCGGCACCTCCTCCTCCACCTTCTTCATCTCCTTACGCCTCTTCTTCAGACGGCTCTTCCCATCCCCAACCCCACCACCCTTTGTCTTCGGTGTCACAGGAGACCCCTTCTGCACCGCCACCCTTCCCACACTTCCCTTCTCCGTCTTTCCCTCCACACCTCCTTTCACCCTCTCCTCTTCCACCAATCTTTGCCTCTTGCACAGCTCCTTCACCTCCTTCTCCAGCACGTCCAACCTCTCGTTCAGAACCCTATTCTCCTCCCGCAACTCTCCAACCTCCCTTCCCGCACACTCCACTATCCCATACACATGATTTCTCATCTCCACTCCCAATACCGACAACGAATTCCGCAGGCTCGAAATCGCCTCAACCGAAACACCACTACCACCCCCACTCAGCACCACACCGCCCATTTCCGTTACAATCTCCACAATTCCATCGTCCAGTTGCTCCTTCATCACCAACCCCAACATCCCCACCCTCGCCTTCATCTCCCCCACAAACCGCATCTCCCTGTCACCCTCTCCGCCCCCACTCTCTATCTGGTCTCCAACCTCTAACTGACTCAGATGCACCGCACCCCTTCTCTCCATTGCGACCCCCTCCACCTCCAATTCTACCCCCTTCTCCACCTCATCACCATCCCCTCTCCTCGCCTCACACTTCTTTCCTTCATCAGCCACTTCCTTCTTCTGCGACATCCGACCAGCCGCCGTAATCACGTCCTCTTCCCGCTTTGGTGACGGCGTCTGCGGTACCTCCTTCCCCTCCAACAGCACCCACAGCTCCTCATCCTTCACGTATCCGTTCGACATCTTCAGAAGAACAAGTAGTAGTTGGATCGAAGTTTCCGCTGCGATACAGTGCAATCGAGCTAAACTGTGCTCTCCACCCCCACTGTCCAACCACACGGGCTATATCCAGCACCATGATTGTCCCTGTTTCCCTCATCCCATTTCCCGCCAAAACATCTACTGTACACCTCCGCACCTTCCACTATTTAAGCGCCATCTCTCTGTCTCCTCTTCGCGCTCACATAATCCCCACCCACCTCGCCTCGACCGGCGATATTTTTCTCTTCCAGCATAACCTCACTCGATGGTTATAGCAAAACAGGAAGATATTGCCAGTGGAGGCAAGCTAGGGACTAGTGATTGTACTTAGAGTTGCTCACCCTCTGTCTCGACTGGGGGCATGTTCTTCTTCCGTCACATCCTGTCTGGGTTGTGACAAAAAAAGAATATGTCACCACTCGACACCGGATGGGTAACAATGATAGCACGTAGAGTAGTTCATCCTCCCTCTCAGCGTCCACTGGGGATATATTGATGTTCTCTCACATCCTTTCCCGGTTGTCATACAAGAGAAATACATCTCCAATGGAGAAGGAGAATTTAGTTGTGATAACACGTAAAGGTAACAATGTAATAAACAATAATTTTATGCTACTATCTCTAACCAACCTTTCGAAAACCAGCTATGACATGAGCTGGGTTACTCGAGCCAAAGATGGCAGATCCTGCAACTGAAATGTTTGCACCGGCCTTCACTACTGCTTTCACAGTACTCAGTCCAATACCTCCATCCACCTGTATCCCTATTCTTGGGTACAACTTCCTTGCATGTCGCACCTTATCAAGAACACCCTCCATAAACGCCTGTCCTCCAAACCCTGGCTCCACCGTCATCAACAATAACATGTCTACAACTCCTTCCTTCATAAGTGCTTCTACGACCTTTATAGACGTATTCGGGCGCAACCCAACTCCATCCTTTTAATCATGGCAATCCGATTGAAGCTATAAAACCCGTTCACCTCATTTATGAAGCCAAAATGGCTCCTTTCATCCTGTATTCAAGCTCCCCGTAACTCGTACTTTACAACTACTTTACAACTCAGGTTCGAAATCAGTTTCATTCATTGCACACTTTTTACTCTTCCACCTACCTTTCATAAAACATCATCACACTTTGTGGCTTGTCGTCTCATACAAGGCCTATCATTCATTCAGTACAATCACATATCATACATTTCGCTCACTTTCACAAAGTGAACCATGTTCCCGTTCTGCGCTTCCCAACCGTTTGTACTTACGTATCACTCTTTACCCCAGCAGTTCTC
This sequence comes from Gracilaria domingensis, assembly GCA_022539475.1. NCBI lineage: Eukaryota > Rhodophyta > Florideophyceae > Gracilariales > Gracilariaceae > Gracilaria > Gracilaria domingensis. The sequence continues at coordinate 265,073 of VCMS01000046.1, forward strand.
CGCCCCATGTTCCATTTTTATCGTCACACAAAAACAATCGAACACTTGCAATGAACTCCCAGTCCGACATGCCTCCGACTCCGCCTCCGAGTCCCAGATACTCTGACGTCCCTCAGGCCTCGTCTCCCGCTCGAAGGACTCGGGCCGTTATTGTTGGAAGGGGTCGCATAGGTACCATGCTGGCGAACGAAGAAGATACGGTCATTTCCGCACACGAATTCTGCAGCATGGCTGCAACCTCTCATCTTTCTGATGTACCGATACTAGTTTGTGGAAGAACGAACACCCTGGAGACCGTAATTCAGGCTTGCCCTTATTCGCTCAGAGAGAATCTCGTTTTCTTCCAGAATGGAGACATCATACCATTGCTTTCGAAGCTCGGTGTGGACAAATGTTCAAAAGTTGTCCTATACGTTGGTGTCCCCTCAAGAAACGCAGCTCCGCAGGATGGTGTCACTCCTCAAAGTCCGGATGGTCTCACTGTCGCAACAGGAAAGTGGGCCTCCAACGTTGCAGACAGGTTTAGGTCTATGGGTCTCACTTGCCGGGTTGTCGACGAAGACACATTTCTCGTAAGCTATTATGAGAAGCTCGTGTGGCTATCAGCGTTCAACATCGTCGGGGCCTCAAGAGGTTTCATTCCTATGGACGTAGTCGCTACGGAGTGCAGTACGATTGTGCTCACAATAATGAAAGAGCTGTTGAAGATAGTTTCGCTTAAGACAGGTACTACTTTCAACCTGGAAGAGACCGTTGGGCGACTTCTTGCATATGGGAAAACTCTCGTTGGCTTCCCTACTTCTTTCTCCGACTTTCAGTTTAGGAACGCGTACTTCTACCACTTTTCCCGCCAAGAAAGAAACATTGTAGGCAGTGACCTCGCTCCTTTTCATACAAACTACGTCAACGTTGTTAAGGAAAAGTTATCCCCCTCCCCATTCCCCCAGCTTTGAGGTTAGAACACATGACTTTTCGGTGTTCTAAACCTTTTAGAGATAGTTAAACATAAAAGTTACTTTATCGAAATGACCTGTTCCTATTACATTACTTATATTGTTCGTCCTTCTGTGGTTCAAATATGCCCCTTTAAATCCTACATCCGTTATCACTAATACTTCGCTAAGATTTTGCTAGATAGAAAATGGTCATTCCATATCATTAAAGTGCACGATACTAGTAACGAAAAAAGTACAAAAATTGTGATATTTCTGAAGAACTAAGCGTTTGCATTACTTGGGGCACCCATATAAAGTAAGGTAAACCTTTTATGGGCTTCAACCCATAATGGAGGTTGTTTTACTCTTCTTGATTTCTAAGCTCATGTAAAGATATTTACAGTTTTCTTTACCCACTTGAACCCGTACATATAATTTATGACTAAATCATCCTTTCTTTACTTCAAATCGATGCAAAAACTTCTCCTCCTAGTAACGTTTTAAAACAGTACTACAATACCCGTATATGGTCGTTCTTAGACTCTTTTTATACTACGAAACACCTTGTGAACATCAATCACATCCTTCCCATTCGTATACCCACACCCATTTGCAAAACGAACCCTTTCGAAAGCTTTCGAAACATGTATAACTCAGAAGTTAGAGCCCAAGAAGTAACTCCTCAGCAGCTGGCTAACGAAATATTCGAAAATGGCTACGCCGTGATTAGTGATATTGACGGTACTCTGAAAAGAGCTGGGGAGAACATTCCTGCCGAAACAGTCAAATGCATGAAGTACATCAACGCACGCGTTGGTTTCGGAATTGCTACTGGGCGAGATATAGAGGATGCCGAGAGTTTCATGGAGCACCTGGGTGGCTACACTTTTGGCATCTCTGGAAACCAAGGCGCACGGGTGAGATTATCCAATGGTACCGAAATTGATCAGGACCTTGACAGGGAAGGCTACGAAAGATGTGCAGCCGATCTTGAGAGACTTGCACTCTCCTTAAATGAATCGCACGGACTTCACGAAGAGCGTCAACAAGCAGTTGTGAGCACTAGAAGAGACAGTGGACTCCCTAACTTCACGTACAACGGACTGTCGAAGAGGAAAACAGAAGTTAACTCCGGTATTTCAAATGTGTTGACATCCTTTCCGAACCTGGTTGCGTACCCTCAAGATGAAAACTGTGACATTGGGGACATTTGTTTCACGAAAAAAGTGGGGCGCTAGCCTTGGTTGAAAACGACCCCCAGTTTGACACACATTTAATCGTTGCTTTCGGGAATGCTTCCAATGATGGCCCTCTATATGAAATGGCAACCCTGGCAGTTCATGTGAAGGGAGACGACCATCCAGCAGCGGTAACATATCTTGTTGATGGGGTGGAGGACGTGCATGAGACCATCAGAAGGGTGGCAGAACTGTACGGGTACAGAAAATGCAAGTGTCAATGGTTTAGAAATGCTCTTGGAATTTGTTTCAAGTGCTACGATGCCTGTAATACTTAGCTATGATATGAGATCTCAGTAATAAAAGTGTCGTATATATCTCAATACCCTTTTATGACTCATGGTGGTTTTTATCGTGCTGCTTTTCCTCGTAGCCGTACAACAGAGCCACCAACATAATTGTCGAATGTACACCCTCCACGCTTTCGAACAGGTTGTGTACTCCACCCGGGATAAAATCTTCCTTGACGTGAACGCCGTACACGCCTACCTCATGCAAAGGCCCGTCGCTCAAAGCACTTCCGAACGTCACGACGTCATCCGTATCAATAAATCTCGGTTCATTATCCACAAGATTTGCTCCTCCGCTTCCTTTTGTGTATCGCTTGTCCACAATTTCGCAACTTTTATCGCCAGGATAGATAACAAACGCATCCATCTTCTGCAACAGGTCCCCAATAGCAGAATCCACTTCTTCTCTCCACTGCCACAGTTTGTTGTACACGAAATTGGGAAGGCCACTATCACTTCTGGTCTCCACGAACCCCTTCTCATCATCATTCACAATACCATGCCTCCTATTCAAATCCCTTGCCAGTAACAGTAGTCCGTCAACAGTGTGGTCAAGGGTGTGATCATTGAATGCACCCTTAATTTCCCTCTCGTCAGAGAAACGCAGGAAAGCTCCATGATTCGCCGAGACACCAAACTTATAGTCTCCGAGTCCTTCCAATTTCCCCTCCACGTCGCCCACATCACCCCCTGTGACAAGTCCGAAACCAACACGTTCGTCAATGAACTTCATACACTTCACAACTTCTTCTGGAATTGACTCTCCTTCTCTTCTCAACGTTCCATCAACGGAACTTAATATACCGTAACCATTGGCATATATGAACTTAGACAAGGTATTGGGTGAAATTTCCGCCAAGTCTCTCTGTTCCTCTGCCATTTTTCCTGATACAGTCACCATACTGCCACAAGTACCGCATAGACAGGAACTGTATAGACTTCTCAGTTTCATACTTCTCTTAAAAGCAACCTTAAGTGCAGTTTCAAAAGCGTTAGGACGCTACATGTTCAATTGCAAATTGACTGGTGCCACCAATGATGTTAACGATACCGAGCATTTGGCATGTTGCAATTAGACGCAACTGGACCAAAGACGTTTGACATTTGTTCAATTACCAGTCTGTCGCACGTTTTCTATGTTCATATGTATAGCCTTGTAATAGTATACTACTCTTAATACTCGTAAGACACTCATAATTTACTAATCATCTCATTCTCATCCACTTCGAGGCGCTCGCAGCCTCATTATTGGCAAATCGTCATCACTACTACTCTCGAGCACTTCGGTTCTACCGGCCTCTGCTTCCACACCAATCTCCACGACCACTTGGTCTTCGTCCATGTCAACCGCCCCACCCTCTTTATCGGACAACAGTTCATCCTCCGCCTCCTCCTCCTCGTCACCATTGACAAACGTGGGTCGGAAATCCCGCACCCGATGAACAGCATCAGGTAGTGCGTAGCCCTCTGGTACCATGTACATGTGGTATCTAACCAGCAAATCCATAGACTCGGGCCTATCCACCTTGTCCTTCCCACTTGCTCCAGCATGTGTCACATCACCACGGCCCACGAATACAGAGTACGGTGGGATGATTATCTTCTTTGCTGGATACACCTCCGACATCACTCGCAACTGTTGGTTGTTCATCCCCACCAGTTGATGGCTTCCAGCGCTCACCCAGAGAGGAAAGCCCTCTTTCCCAGAGGCCATTACAAAGTATCCGGGGTTGCCAGTATTCATTGTTTCCTTCGTAACCAGACCACTGAAGTCGGTGTGCAGCGTCTGGCGCTTGCACTTTCTCGTCGTCCCCAGAAATCGACCACCAGCTTTCGGAGTGTACATCTTCACAGCTTCCCTTTCATTGTCCCATAGTCCCAAAGCCGCAGCAATTGTACCCATTCGAACATCAAGTAAAGCACGCGACCTTACAACCCACCTGAGCTCCTCATTATCCTCCGGCTTCTCCACCGTACCCCAACGTGTCGACATCACTCTCCCCTCAAATGGTCCATCGCTACCGTCCTTCCATCCTTCATCATCGTTGATTATTTGAACAAACGACTTCTGTTCCTCTCCTTTCCGTATATCCGGCATCGCTCCATACTCATTCCCGAAGAAGTCCACCAACTTCCCCGACACATCTCCGAACTCCCGAACTTCTCCCAACTCCTCCCATTTAGGGACACCATTATCCGTCGCAAAGCCATCAAGCACGCAATATCCATTCTGCCTTAGCTCAGCTTGCATTCGGGCGAAGAACATTTGCCCAAACTCGTCATGCTCCTTCGCAGCAACCCACAGCGCCTCTTCATCATCCATACCTGTCGGTCGAGTACGAGGATACTGCATACCAAATGTCTCCGCCCGCAGGCGATGTTCAGCCCTTGCAGCGTGCCAAAAGACAAGATGGTGTACATCTCTGAGATTCGAGACACTTAGCAGCTCCGACCTATGTCCCTTCGGCAAGTGAATGAATCTGAGCCAGGGGTCCTTGTGCTCAATTACGTTCATCCCTTGCCATTCCTGCGGTCTCAGCCTGGCATAACCGCACCATGATGGGTTCGGTGGGCCATCATATGGGTCACCTCGAACAAGTCCGTGCTCCTCAGATTCCGGAACAGCTGTAGGTAACTCGTCATCAAATGACCCCCACCTGTCTCTTGCTGATCGTCTGGCGCAGCATCTTTCTCGACGGTGAAAACCCGTGGAACTGTCACAGAAAGAAGCTCATCGTCATCCACAAATGCAGAACTGCCTGCGTTCTCTGCATTCGCTCCCTCTCCCAATGCCACGAACTGAACCTTCATCGACCTTCCTCTCAGCACATGTTCATTTAGTTGAGACATCAGGTCATCCGGTGTCATGCTGTTCAGAGTAGATCTCATCTGTTGTGTGAAAGTCTTTCTCTGTTTCTTCCTCGGCGGAGCCCGCTGTTCTTCTTCAGAGCTATCCAGAACTTCTATGGCACCTCGATTTCGGCCCTGCTCAATTTCCCTATAACTCACCTGCGCCCGTTCTCGTGCACTTCTTCGCGGCTCCCCTTCTTCACTGGCAGATGTTGCAGCAGCAGCAGCGGGAGTCCTCCTCTTCGTCACGGACTGCTTCACTGGTGCGGGGGGCGGAATTACCTTGAGCATCGTCCGCAATCGATTCTGAACGGAAGTAGCGGCAGTTCTAATTGAGTTAGTCCTGCTCCGAACACGCGGCAATGTGTTGAAGTTCACAACTTGTCCCAAAAGGAACTGATTCACAGCTGCGATGTTGTCTGGGTCTTCAACGTCATCTTCATGCGATGGAGCAGAAAGACTGACTTCGCGTTTCAGGAACACTTCCATCGACTCTTCCTCGTTCAGTTCATTCCTCACTGCTCGAGCCGCGCGGAACAGAGACAGTGCTCTATCATAAAAGAAACCTCGAACCTCCTCAAAGCTTTTCCATTGCTTTGTCTTCGTCGACTTGCCCTTCAATAGAAACATCTGAAGACAATCAAGAATGAAGGAAAACTCCTCGGCATCCAAAACATATAGCGGCGTATGGGACAGATGTGTGAGACCTATGTCACTCACAGTCTCACATATTTCCTCGAAATGGGCCAGCATTCCCTCACGAGACATGAGTTGCAGGGCGACATTGGCATATCTCAGATACTGACGCTCTTGCACAGTCCCAATCAGTTGGCTCTCCTTCAACACTTCTGTCACTTCTGCAGGATCCACGTCTGCCGGCGTCAACCCCTCAACATCTTCAATTAGAATGGCGACCACACTAACTATAGAGTGTATCTTGTCTGCAAACATCATCCTTCGCATGGTACTCGTCGACTCATTGAGATACGAAGCAACACATAACAATTCCTTCATCCGAATGGGCCTCCCATCTCTTCGTATCAGCAGATTGCAACGCCAAAACCTGGCTAATGGCTTCCACTTCTGTGCACCAGTCGCTGCCAAATATTGTATAGCTTTCAGACGATGCAAACCATCTACAATGAAGCACTTCTCGTTAGGCGTCCCTTGTCAGTGTCCCTCTCTCCCGTAGTAGCATCTTGTAAGGCCACCACTGGAGAACCCATCGACTGCAATATCCCCCGCTCCTCCATACTCTTCACAAGGGCTTCAACGTGGCGTTTACTTACTCCACGGAGTAAATTGGGCGGAGTGTCCACCAGAGTGATGTCAACGGTAACAACAACCATCCGGTAGTGATTGAGGTTCACCTTTGGTACCTTCTGACGAATTCGTCTGTACGTCTTGCTCCGAGTAGGTGTCCCTTGTGTTCCAGACCGCTCGCCAGAAGCACTTGAACGTGCCATTCTTGCGGACAGAAACACAACGTCATCGTCCTGCTGCTCCGCAGTTTTTGGTGCAGTTTGGGGTACAGATGGACCAGCTCCTTGTGCGGATTGCGCATCCGCGTCTGGAAGGGGACCTTTCATGATCTCATCTTCCTCCTCTTGCACAGCCGTCCCCTGCTGAACCGTCTGTTTCGACGCAGAAATCCCCTTGTGTCGACGGTCTGATTCATTGCAGGAGATGCCCTTTTCGACGCAGTGGGCTCCGTAGCGGAGGTAGACTTTGTTTGACCTGTCCGCTTCGTAGCTGGGGATGCTCTCGTCTCCATGGACCGCCTCGTAACAGACGACGGACCTGCCCGCGGAGGTGCTATTGATGCGCTACCTCTCGGTGTTGATGAACTTCGAATTGGCTCCGTGCGGCTTTTCGGCGTCATCACCTCACTCATAGCGCTCACCGTTCCTCGCTTGGACGCCGGAATGCTGGCTGCCACCGGTTCCATCATTTTCTCATCCCAAGGAGCCGCCGACCGGAGATCCTGGATATATTGTGGAAGATCCAGGCCCTCCGCCCGGTAAGGGTAGAACGTCTGACCGCTTCGACTGATGAGAATATTATGAACCACCACAAGACCTGGGTCCAATTGCTTCCCGTGCAATTCGCGGCGTAGAACACTCCCAATTCCATGCAACAACGCTTCCCCGACTATCACCTTTCCTTCATTCTCAATATCCATCTGCAGAGAAACCCGCATTCCACCTTGCAATAATCGAGTGCTCCGCCGAGTGCGAGGAGTCACGCTTTGCGTACGCTTTCGAACACGAGTTGGCTTCATATTGAACAGCTATTGCAGTGAACGGTGTATATCAACAATACGCTCGCTCTGGACGATACAAGAACGGATGCGAGCCTTTTAAATGGCGACTTACGCTGGGCACCCCCGCTTTCGGCAGCTCCTCCCAGCGCACTGGCAGTCTCGTCCGTGTCCTGTCCGTGGCCACTCGCACGCTGATTGTACGCTTTAGAGTCGTGGAGTTCGCGCAATGATCACTCACGCGAGCAATGGTTGCGCTCTCTAATCCTGCTCCTCAAATGCTTTGCACAGTAGTCAAGAGTACACTCATTCACTTCCATGTACAGCCTACTCCCGCAAATACACGTGGACAGCGGCGCCAACGTACCGGCGGCCGGGTGTAGCGAAATCACTGCCGGGCGGCGTGTTTTGGGAGGTCCCGGGAAGGCGCCGGAATGTGGCCAGAAGGTGCCCGCGGGCGGGGGGGGGTCGGTCGTGTTAGGGTAGGTACCCTAACACGACCGGACCCCCCGCCCGCGGGGACGTTTTGGACGATTTTTTGAAAAAGGTGCGATTTTATGCCCGCGGGCGGGGGGGGTCGGTCGTGTTAGGGTACCTACCCTAACACGACCGACCCCCCCCGCCCGCGGGCATAAAATCGCACATTTTAAAATCGCAAATTTTTCAAAAAATCGTCCAAAACGTGCCCGCGGGCGGGGGGGTCCGGTCGTGTTAGGGTACCTACCCTAACACGACCGACCCCCCCGCCCGCGGGCATAAAATCGCACCTTTTTCAAAAAATCGTCCAAAACGTCCCCGCGGGCGGGGGGTCCGGTCGTGTTAGGGTACCTACCCTAACACGACCGACCCCCCCCGCCCGCGGGCACCTTCTGGCCACATTCTGGCACCCTCCGGAGACCTCCCAAAGCCCTCCTCCCGGCTCTTCCGGCAGTGATTTCGCTACACACGCCGTGCACATATATCAAACTAGACAAAACTAGCGCTTCACACCCACTTGATCCGCGACTTTTAGCACAATACGCGACCTTTGCAATAGCTCCGAATCGCGACGTGGCCGACACGCGACGCTATCGCACCGAGTGGACACGGACACGGACGAGACTGGCAGTGCGCTGGGAGGAGCTGCCGAAAGCGGGGGTGCCCAGCGTAAGTCGCCATTTAAAGGCTCGCATCCGTTGTTTGCGCTGAAGCGATGGATTCCACCGATGATGGAGAGGAGATACATCCTATCGACATGAGTGCTCCGCCTCCGGCGTTCCATGCATATGTCAGACTTTTCTTGGTTCTTCGCGATGCTTTGGCAAACAGCGATGGAGGCCATGATCGGCCACGGGACGTGGGGTTTAGAGGGTTAATAGAGTTCTGCGCCGAGAACTATAAGAGTATTCCGGAGGCAAGGAAGATGTTTGAGGAGGCCACTAACTCCAAGAACCTCTAGAACTTGACACTGCAACAACTGCGAAAGAGTGTTGTGAATAACAAACCTGTGGAACAACGATATCTTGTAACGAAGCTTCTTGACAAGAAGGACGGGGATGAGGACCAGAGACTGCGCGATTTTTTCCTTCTATCTATGGATATGGGTATATACCTACCGGTGCGATGCCTGGTTGGTTATTTCATGACCAGGAGAAAGCAGGTTCTGAAGACGACAGTGTTCATCCCACCAACAGCTGTGAACCCATTTGAGGTCGTTATATACTTATCATACCTCGGCCACATAATGGGAGAGAACGACAACATCCGAATGATGAAGAAGAAACAACCGAAAAAGAAACGAAAAGTGAACCATGCACCATCTGTGTACATACCCACTTTTACGTCGTTCTCCAAAGACAACTGTGATCGACTGGGATTCGCTATCAGTGAGGTCGTATGGGCATGGAGTTGTTTTGCGGCTCATCTTGGATACACGAACGTTCGGCACATGGTGAAACCATACATTTACATGAATATGCAGACGTTGAAGTATACAGCGCTAGAGACACGGGAGTCTGGTTATGCCCCGCCGAGCCAGAGTACTCGATTCAACACAAAGGATGTGCCACAGAGCAGTACTAGTGGATCGGTGGAGACCTTGAGTGACGAATGCGATACAAACCTGCGAATACTGGCTAAGGAGTTTTTGACAGACCTCGAAACCATATGCACCCACGATAGCCTCTATAGCTTACGGGTTGATCAGATGAGGAACTGGATAGAGTTTTCGGAGATACGGATGGATACCGTATCTAGCTCTGACTCCGGTGAGTTGCCTGCTCGATTTCAGAAGTTTTCGGAGTTGCTATGGAAACCGATACAGGATATGCGTCATGCGGCAGGGTTCCATGTCGGCATTCACGCGAAACCTGATATTGAACTGACGAAAGCCCCTAAAACTTCCGGTAATGCCGAACCTTCTTCGACCAAGTCTGCCCCACCCCCACCTCGTCGAGAGTATATGAACCTCGTGAGCTCCGATAGCGACGAGTTCGAGAAGCCGGTGGATCTTGCGGAGCATGAATCTCGGGTTGCCGGTTACAACATCCAAAAGACTGGTATTGAGCCGCCCATGAAGGGGATATCCAGTCTCCTTCGATTGAATATGGACAAGGTCTGGAAGGGGATGAGAAAGTCATACTTTGTAGCGTACAACTGTGACATGAAGGACCTGAGGCACACACACGAAACGTTTGTGAATCAGAGTGAGATTTTATGGGTGAGGCACAGCTTGTCCTAACAGACCCTCCCTTTAACACTCGAAGGAAGAGGAACAAACGGAATAGTGGTCACGATGTCTTCAGTGAGGAAGACATGATCCGTACGGCTGACTTAATAAGTTCCGCGCTTCGGTCAGGTGGGCACTTCATTATATTCTGTGCCATGGCACAGTTTCATGTGTGGCACAGGATACTTTCGGAAACGGCGAGTACGAAAGATGAAGCTGGAAGCGAAGGTAAACCAGAACTCATGCCTTCGTTTAAAGTGGATGCGAATCCACTGGTGTTCATCCGGGATCGCAGTAATGTTGGAGGGAATCCACGGAAGTTTGGGATACAGCCCGTAACGGAGTACGCCGTTCATGGGGTGAAGCGTGGATTGCGACCATCGGAGGAAGCCAGTCTTACTCCATTTGAGGAGAACAATTTCATTCCTTCCACTTTCCCGGCTAACAGGAATGTAATTGACCGGGTGCCCAAACCGAGAGCGGGGAGTGGTTGACATGGAAGGTACATGAGCCAGGTAGTTCAGTACCAGGTGGGCAGTACATAAGACCGGAGCAGAAGTCGAGGGAGTTGATGAAGGAGTTGATATTCGCTCACAAGACTGGGTGATCTTGTCATGGACATCTTCGCGGGAACTTTTTCACGGGTATGGCGTGCCTATGCTGACAAAGATAGGAATTCTTGGGTGCGAGAAGAATAAGGCCAGTTTCAGCATCGCGAAGCCCATATAACGACTCTTATAGCCGAAGTTATTTCGCGGGGGGAAGATGACATCCTGGTT